>RJWM01017805.1:0-42389 GCA_004363535.1 Dasyprocta punctata | reverse complement strand
TAAGCCTCGGCTGTGCTGAGTGACAAAGCCCCACGGAGGGACCCTGCCCTATCTCCAAGTGCAGAGGAGTCTGCAGCAGGGGAGCTTCCTGTGGCTCATTGACCGGCAGCCAGGAACCAGCAGGATGGGACAGCTAGACCCTGGGCTGTCTCAAAGTCAGAAGCAGGTGTCGAAGTTTCAGGTCCCTTCTTCCTCCTGTGAACCAAGACATCCAAAGGGCTACCACCATCTTGCAGAGTGGCTCCTCACACTGAGATGTCAGCTCCTGGAGGCACCGCCCTCCTCCTCAGGTCACCGCCTAGCCCTCCTCCCGGGGTCACCACCTGGTCCTCCTCCCCGGGTCACCGCCTGGTCCTCCTCCCCGGGTCACCGCCTGGTCCCTCCTGGAGACCTGCTGCAGGCACAGAGCCCCCAGCCCTCCCAGCAGACCAGCTCAGTCACTGCCTGGGACTCAGCTCTGTGCAGCCTCAGGGGATCACAGGCGCCTTCCGCCTTCCTGGGGAATCCAGGCCCCTTCTCCAGGCCGGTCTCCCCAGTTTAGGGAAGGCTGATTCAGGCCCCTGGACCCCATCTTCTCTGGGACAGAGCAGCGGTGTTCCGGATGTGACAGAAAGTGATTATTGAGGAAAACAACAACAACAACAGAAAAAAAAAAAAAAAGGAAAAGGATGTGTCAACTTTCATGATTTCAAAGCTCCTTCACACTTGTAGCTCTGTAAGTCTTCTTAGAGGTAGATAATCTCCAGGGAGGAGCCACAGAGCTGCAGAGGTGGACTAAGAATCCCTAGGAATCCTGCCTGCACCCAGAGCCTCTCAGGAGAGGAGGCGAAGGCTGGAACTGGGCTCTTCGGGACCGGCAGGCGTTCAGCAGTGGTGCAGCTGCCCAGACCTCAGGTGGTCATGGATGGTGTCAGCTACAGTCAGGATGGTTCGGAAAAAGACAGAACCGGGATTAAGAGGCTGTGTTTTTTGTGAGTAACTGAGTAGCTCTGGCCAAGATGCCTCACCAAGTACGGGATGGGATAGAGCAACTGGAAGGATTCTTAATTTTCTTCTGTCCTGAGGGCAGCATGGTCCAGGAGAACATTCTAGAGTGATGGAAATTTCTGTGTATTGCTGTCCAGTGCAGTGTGCAAAAGCCATATATGGCTCTTGAGTGCTTGCAGTGTGGCTAGTGCAGTGTCTGATTGTGTAAATGTGAGCAGCCCCACCTCGCCAGTGGCTGCCACCTTGGGCCGACCACTTCCACAGTGAACAGCCTGAGGGGGAGGAGCCTCTTCGCTCCTGTATCATTCTGAACTCATTATTTTGTCTTTCATCTGTGTAGTTATATCATCTTTTAGCTTCCCAAGTCTCTACTTTCATTGTTTTGTATAACTTGGCAATTTTATTTTTGTTTCCTTCCCATCTGCACCCCTTGGATCTGCCTGAGAGAGGGGAGTTGGGAGTTTTTGGAGGTGTTTTATTGCCTTGTTTTCTCTGGTTTTCATTTTTTCTCATGCTGAGGGTTGAGGATCAATTGGAATGGAGAGACTTTGTTGCTAGTGTGGAAATCTCTTCAGTGTCTGTTTCTCAGTGATGTGATCTTGGCTTTGTTTGCTTCATGGCATTTTTCTATCTCTTCAACTTACTCCACTTAGTAGTACCAGACCCAGTCATGGACCCAGTAATTCAAAAAATGGTTGACATCCTCTGTGGTCATCTGCCAAGGTGGTCATTCCTCCATGTTTGATGGAAGTGTCAGGCTGATGATGAGAAGCATTCTATGCTCTGATATTTATTTTCTGATATTTATTTCCTTGGTTTGTTGAAGGTCTAATTTGTAAAGATCTTCTCTGCAAACCATAATGCCTTCAATATCTACATCACACGTACAGAAACTTTTGTCTCCAATGTTCATCTTTCCTGCTCCTCACTATTGAAGGCCTTCCCTGGAACTGTGATTGATGACACAAAGGACAATAAAAGTGAGGAGAGTGGAAGGGGAAGAGGAGGAGCAGAAGAACTTGTGGCTTCTCCTGGGGATAGTAACACATCTTCTGTCAGGACCAAGCAACATCATCATCATCATCATCATCATTATCATCATCATCATCATCATCATAGTCATCATCATTATCAGCAGCAGCAGCAGCACAGCCGCCATCACCACCACCACCAGCAGTAAGAGCAAAATGTCATGTGGCTAAGATGCTTTTGGTCCGTTTCTCTCCTCCTCTCATGACCTGAGAGAAGGAGGATGGAGAGGGCTTGGAAGGAAAATTAGTGGAGAGGTGAGGGAGTAGGAGTTGTGAATGAAAGAGGAAATTGCTTCTTTTTTCTCAGGTTCAGTTTCCCTCTTAGGGCTCAGGGCTGGGTGGTAGGCGAGGGACCCAGCTGTCTTCTCCTCCTCTTCCCCCTCAACTCAAGGTTGAAGTGGGGTAAAATTTGCTTTCTATTTTTATTAAAGAAATTTCTGTTCTTTTAAAATGGAAATGTAAAGCATATCCTACAGCTCTTTCTTCACATTGTCATCAGCTGCTGCTGTGGCCTCTTGGTTTCTTTTTAATTCTGTATTTTTTTAGGAACCATGCTCCCCGTTGCCCCATCTTTGCAGGAGCTTCCTTTCTGATAAAACCAGAAACCTTTCAAATCAGCTCAGCTTGTGCTCTTAATTCTCACTGTTGGTCTGGTTAAAAGCAACCAATCATACCAATGCTACAACCTGAGCACTGGGTTGCCTTGAAATTTCCCCCACCAGATCAATTAATCTCAGTCTCCCACAAAGTCTCAGAACATGGGCAAATTGGAGACAAATTTTCGGCCATGTGTGCTACACCCTGCAGATAGAGGTGTTTTTTTTTTTTTTTGATTGACACCTCCTGTCTTTGTTGTCTGAATTGCTATCTGCATTCTGACCAGAATTTCCAATGAAACTGGGTTTGCAGCATTCTAGAGTTTCTCTAAGCATCTTCACACCTTTCCAAATCTCACCTGAAAACCAGTTTCAAAGGTTTCTAAACTACATACTCAGGTACAGTCATAGCAATAATCCCATTACTATATCAAAATTTGTTTTAGTTAGACTTGACACCCACAACCTAAAGGAGGAAAGGTCTACCTTGGCTTCCACTTTAAGTTTGTTGTCGGCTGGGTCAAAGGCAGAAGTAGCATGGTGGGAGGGTGTGGCTGAAGAAAGTTATTCAACTCATGGCTGCCAAGAAGTAGAGCGGGGAGGAGCCAGGGACAAGGGCACACTCTTCTGGGTCGTGCCCTCAGTGACTCAAGTCCAACAAGGCCCGCCTCCTTAGAGTTCATGGAGCTAGGGCAGTTATCCATGCATGAATCCACCGATGAAAGTAGCTTTCTTATGACTCAATCACCTTCCCAAACCATGAGACTATTGGAAAATAATTTAGATATAAACCATAACAACAGCCATGAATTACACTGTGGCTATCAACCTCTGATCCCACAAAGTGACCACTGAGGAATCTAGAGTAGCTGCCTTTTTGGCATTGAGTAGAAATTAAACTCTGCTCCACTGATACTGAAAGTCTCCTCCACAGAGACCCAAGCACGGCCACCCACTGTTTTTCTTCTTTTTATGCAATACCTTTTCCTTTTTCTTATGACAATATTTTGGGAGAGAAAAGAGGTCATTTTCCCAGTGGATATCTCACATTCTGGATTGGATGAATGCTTCTTTGTGAATGCATTTTACTTGTTTCTCACTTTGGTTTTATATATAAATTACTACTTAGATTTAGGCACTTGACCAATTTTAAGTTTTTCTTTGGGCCAGAAAATTTCACAGAAGTTGCTGTATTGTACTTGACTCAGAACAAGGCCATTAGTGGCGGATTGTCTCACTTTTAGTAAGCTTGGGGCTGGTTATCAAGTGTCGTTGTGTTGTGGTTTCTGTCTGGATTCTCGCGCACTCTGAGGTGGGGCTTTTGGAAGGTGATTGGATACGGAACTTAGAATCCTTCCCAGCTCCTGCCTTCACTCTCTGCCTCCTGTGCACTGTGACAGGAGCTTCTCTCCTCTGCTGTGCCTTCCTGCCTTGGAGCCAGGCAAGGATGAGCTGAAACATGTGTTAAAATAAATCTCACCTCCTGAAAGTCGCAGACTTAGGTACTGGACCCAGGGATGAGGAAGGCGGCTATGACAGCGTGTTATCTTCCTTCATTCAGCTTTGGGCCAAACTTTTCACTGCATTTTTATTTATTTATTTATTTTTATTTAAGAGAAAGTGGACATAGAAAAGAAAAACAAAAACAAAAGAGACAAACAATCAACAACAACAACAAATCCAATACAATAAAATTATAGGTTTACAAAGTGAGATGATTGGAATTTTACAGTGGTTGTAATATTGCATATCATTACCTTCAAAAGGGTTGTTTAGATTAACAGATATAGACATGTAAAATTGATCTAATCATATGAGTATTAACTGTTCTTCAATAACTAATGCAAGGGCCGGGAGTTTGGCTCAGTGGCTTAAGTGCCTGCTCTGGCAGGCGCAAGGCTGTGAGTTCAATCCCCGGTGCCGCAAAAAAATAAAACAAACAAACAAACAAACAAACAAACAAAACACTAATGCATTTAGTAGTACAGTCATTTTAACTATCTTATGTATACCTATATACAAATTTATGTCTTTTTCCTTTTCCCTTCCTTCTTTTTTCCTTTCCCTTTATAATACCTCTTGTTATCTTCAAAATAACTGCCCATACCATTAGGCGTAATATAATCAAACTAAATAGTACAGAATAATATCAATTAAAAACAAAACAATGGAAGCAATACATAGTAATACAACACTGATTACTATAATGCCTCATATTACCTTCTAAGCAGTTGCCTATATCATCAGTCATAATACAATCAAACAAACCAAAATAGGATAAAATCACTCAAAACAAAACCATGAAAACAATATAGGGTTTCAAAACAAGATGATCAGATATCAATAATGGCTACCATAATGTGTTTTGTTATCATTGAAATAGCTGTCTATGCCATCAAATATAATGAAATTAGGCAAACCAAAATAGAATAAGATCAAACTAACCAGCTCAATGAAAACAATACAGAACTCAAAACCCGATGATAGATTAACAATGGCCACTGCCTTCCCTTTTTAGACATTTCCTCCCCTTTCATTTTTATAATATGTATTGTGTATTTTGAATCCTACTAACTCTAGTTTTTTTTTTTTTGTACTAGGGAGATAACATGATGCTCACTCATGTGTCTCTGGGCCATTTCATCCATGAACATGATCTTAAGTTGTATCCATTTACCCACAAGAGGCTTGAGGTTATTTTTCTTTATAGCTGAGTAGCTTTCCATTGGATAAAATTGCCATATCTTTCTTGTCCACTATGTAGCTAATGGGCAAGCTACCCCCACTTCTTTCTGGTTCTCTGTCACATGCAGCATTGTTCTCTCTCCTTTGACTTTCAGTCTATGAACCTCCTTTCGAGTTTAAGGTGTTTCTTGTATGAAACATATTGGTGGATCCTGTCTCCTGATCCACTCTGCCTGTGTTTCTTTCCATTGGTGGATTGAGGCCACCTATGTTAATGGTTAAGGCCAACATGCACTGCCTCGTCTCCACCGCCACTTTCCTGCTGTTGGCTGCCCACTTTTCCTCTCTACTCAGTTGTCTGCCCTGCTTGGCAATATCCCTCTGCCACTGTTTCTGGAGCTGTGGTCTCTTTCATCTGTCTCTAAAATGTCCTTCAGTATTCTTTGTAGGGTTGGCTTGGTGGTCATAAATTCCTTCAGTTATTCTTTGTTGTGGAAGTATCTTGTTTCACCGTTAATTTTGAAAGATAGTTTTGCAGAGTACATCAATCTGGGTTGGAAGTTGTTTTCTTTCAGGGCTTAAAATACTTCAAACTCTTCTTGACCTGATGGTTTGTGTTGAGAAGTCTGTTGTGATTCTGATGGGTTTTCCTTTGTAGGTGATCTGTTTCTTTTCTCTAACAGCTTTTAATATTCTGTTCTCGTATTGAATTTCTGGGATCTTGATTATTATATGTCTGCGTGTAGATTTATTTTGGTTATGGTTAGCTGGAGTTCTATATGCTTCACTTATCTGAAAGTCACTTCCTTTTCCCATGCTTGGGAAGTTTTCTAAGATTATTTATGTAAATAGGCTTTTAATTTCATTTGTACTGACCCCTACTTTTTCACTCACACCTAGTATTCTTAAATTATGTTTCTTTGGGTTGTCTTGCAGCTGTTATATTGCTACTTCCAGGTTCCTTGTTATTTTTAAGAGATCTTTCCTTTCATGATCATAAGCTGCAGACCTGTCTTCCAGGTTTGAAAGTCTTATCTTTAGTTTCTTTCAAGTGGTTTTGCCAACTTTCATTGGAGTTTTTGATTTCCTGGTTATCTCTTTGAATCTGTTTCATGTATTCTAAATCTTTTTTATATGGTTCATTCAAGGTTTCCCTTGTTTTCTTATGCTCCATTTTTTCATCTATGTCTCCTTTAGAGTTGCCCAGCAGTTCTTTTATTATGTTTTTCATTTCTTCTTTTAGTTGAGTTAGTTTTTCTGTTCTAATTTCTTTTATAGCCTCTTGAAGTTGTTTCTTTACTTCAGTTGCCATCACCTCAGAAACTTCAGTTGTGGGACTCCCGATCTCTTCTGTGTTTGCATCTCCTGGACTTGCTCTGTTTGGATTGGAGGCCAGAGACTGCCTTTTGCTTCTTTGTCTTGACATATTCCTGGGTTCTTCTGGGCAAATGGGTACTGGGGACTCAGGCAGTTCTTTCACTGGTTTCAGTTTCTCTGAAGTGATACTGGTTCTTCTAGCCAGTGCTGATTATGGATACCTGATGGTTGTCACTGGGGGCGCTGTTACAGCATTATCCGCTGCTTTTCCCCTACCTGCCTTGGCTCCCCGATGGCGTGCAGGGGTGGGGCCATCACCCACGAACCTGGGCTGCCACTCACGAACCTGGGCCAGGTGGACTGGTCACTCGTGGACTCTACACTACCACCCCTGGAGCACGTGTGGAGTCGCCATCTCCAGAATGAGCTGGTCACCCACAGGGACCCTCTGACGTGGCCCCCGGATGTGCGCATGGGGCAGGGCTCAGCCTGAGCAACCTCCAAGGGTCTGCGCCCAGCTAGGAGTCCCCAGCCCAACTCTAAGATGTCTCCCAGCCAATCTCTTTCTCTGGTAGTAGGGTGAAGACTTCTGTACACTCATGGTCAGCCAGTTCCGTTCTCCAGGTCTGCTCCCCCATCCACTGCCACTCTCCTCCAATGCTGCCTGTCTCGGTGGAGGCCTCCAGGGTCACCGCCACCACCATGGAACCTTGATCGTGCATCCCCAGGTTCCACACAGTGGGTCCAGCTCCAGGTAGAGGTGCCACCAGCTACCACCTTCTTTGTTTAAGTGTTTCCTTTTACTCTTTCTGTGGGCTTCGGTTCTCGCTTTAGATTCTTCCTGGGTCCAGAGGACCCACTTCCTTCCTTCTTGTCTTCCCCACATTGCTATATTCTGGCATCTGGGTGGTGTCTCTCAGGGAGGATGTTTACTCTGCTGCTTACTGTTCCGCCATCTTCTTCTTCTCCTTCGCTGCATTTTTATACACAATCCACTGATGCATGTCTTTGATCTGTTTTCCTTTAACACTGCAAAATGGCATTGGTATAATTCTACTGTCCTTTCTTCAAACGTAAGTTGGCAATTTTCAATAAAATTGTTTACCCTAAAATACAGTTAGTACCAGAAAGGCAGAACAAGTGCTTTAGTTTTGTTCTGTTTGTCAATTTCCAAAGTGACAAGTTGACACCTTATGAAATTCTAATTATAAACAAATCAGCTTTTCAAGAATTAATGAAAAATTGGATTTTTATACATTATGTGTATTTCTAATAGTTGTGATCATTCATTTTTGTAATGCCCATCTGTGGCCAGCGGATGCCTCTTTAGTCAAAGCTGATGTTCCTTTGACACGAGCCATCTATCTTTGACAGCTTCTCTAGGTTTCTAGCAGAAGAGCATAACATGGTTTTTTCTTGTGCATCTCATCCTCTGGACAGGAATTTGCCATTTTTCCCAACAGTTCTGTTTACAGTGAAAGACTGTATTTAGGGACAGGGGCCAGGAATCCAGCATTTCATATTATTACTGTACTCTCACTGCTGTATAAAAGGACTATGATTTATACTGATAGTTCCAGTTCCAATTTAAGACTTATAAATTTAAATGTCACCTTTTAATTTCATTTTCATTTCTCTTATGCAGACAAATCTTTGTTCTTGTGATGATTTTTGTCTGTCTTAATTTTTATCTTGCAAAATTTTAGACCTTCATGCAGGAACAATGCAGAGCACACGCATGCCCCCCTCTGAGGCACCAGTAGCCGTGGCTTTGTGATCTTTATTTGAGCTGAAGTCTTGGGGAGGGAACTGTGAGCATCATGACATTTCAGCTCTGGCACAGTCTCCTCAGAATTGGGTCTTCTCCAGCCAAATTCAATGCACTTCTCACGCCTTATCAAATACACTGATAAAAAAATTATTAGTTTTTAAAAATTTATCTGGTTGTTTATGAATATGTGGAGACCCCCTATTCCCAAGTGTGTCCTCCCTTGGTACCCACAGGAGACCGTTTCTAAGTGCACTCAGACACCAAAGTCCTTGGATGCTCTGATCCCTTATGTAAAACAGCACTGTACTTTCGTGGAACATTCACACATTTTCTTGTATCCTGAAAATCATCTCTGGATTATGTACAATACCTAATACCATGTGAATACTATGGATATAGATGTCAAGCTTTATTGTTTATGGACAAATTACAAAAAAATGTCTCTGAATTTTCAACACAGATATCATGTTTTCTGTGACACAAGTGATTCACAGTTGGCGGCATCCACTATTAACAGACCCCATAGACCCAGAGGACCACCTCTTACCTGCTTTAAAACGCTGACTTCATGCTTCAGATTGCTCTACTTGTTCCCGAGTTCTGTGTGCTTCTTACCTGGTCATTTCACTTCTTATCAGTCTGCAATTACAGACTGTTTATGGGCCTATATCTAAAGTTAGGGCAATTTTAGCCATGATTGCAAATAAATCCTCAAAGTGGATCCCTCCCTCTATGGCTAGTGCCATATGTCACTGAGGATGATTCTAGGCACTAGGGAACTTGTTTTCCTTCTTTAGGATACAGGCTTTGCTTACTGACAGTTCCGTCACTACTTCTGTCTTAGGAAACTACTCATCAGACTCCAGCAAGGAAATGAGAAAGAAGCCCACATCTGCCCTTCGTAGGAGGGACCCAGTCAGTTCTGCTCACTTCTTATTGAGGAAAGAGCAGCGTGAACTGGAGGGGTTGGACAGTAAGTGTGTGCTTGGGAATATGAGGCAGCTGCCTTGTGTTGCATAATGCTTTCTGTTTTTATCAATTCCTCCTCAGTTTGGTGAAAGGTCATCCTCTAGACATTTCCTTAGAGACAGTAGGTAGCAATAGCAAAATTCCTCATCCTTTTGTGTTGGAAAACACCCCGTTTTGCACTTACATGACCTGTATATTGGCTTAGATAGATTCGAATTTCAACATCATTTTCCTTGAGAAAGTTAGTGCATTTAGCTCTGATCATTTGGAATTCATTCTTGTAGAAGGAAAGTTTGATGCCAAAATGATTTATGTGACTTTGTGGAAGATCCTGTATTTTCTTTCTCTCTAGAAAGTGTAAGATCTTCCCATTTTAGTGCATGTTCTGAAATTTTGTGAAGACATACCTGGATGCTATTCTTTGTTCATTTCAGTGCCTACTGTGGCATTGGATAGAATTTTTCAGTTCAGACCTTATGTTCCTTTATCTTTGGGAAAATTTGTTTCTTATTTCTTTGATAATCAATTCTTACACTTTTATTCTATATTTTCTTTCTGTAACTCCTTTAATAAGAGAACTTCTTGATTATCTCATCAGTGTTTTACCTTTCTATTCACCTTTTTCATCTTTTGATCTCTTTTGCACTCAAATTCATTATTTAAGATTTTCTTCTAAAATTTTTATTTTGTTATTAATCCTGAAATGGATAATATCTTCTTTCCAATCTTTAGTCTTCTAGAACATTTTTATTTTTGTCTTGCAGATGACATTTTTCAGAGATAATTTGTATTCACATACTATGGCTTCTTCCATCACATGCTGGATTTCTCTGCTGTCTTGTTATTCTCGGCTGTGTGTTTACATTGAAGGATAAAGATCCACATTCTAATCAGGCAGGTTGTGCTTCCTAAACTGTTTTATTGGAAGATCTGTTCTCCCGATAAGCTTTTCTTTGAAAGGTAAAACCAATAGTGGATTTTCACATGGAGTGATAGTGCTGATGATATAGGGACACACGATCATCACAGACTGAGCCTGCACCCCAGGATAGGTGCCTTCTAGGTGTTCTTAATCTCCTACGAAGGTTAAATTTGTCAACTTGGGTGGTCACAAGGCCACATCCGAGTAGATTGGTCCTGCATTGCTTCTTAGGTTTTCAAGACAAGAGCCCAGTTACCTGTAATGGACCCGCCTGTGTCTGAGGTATCCTGTACGCCTGGGTAGAGTTAGTGTCTGTCACAGACGCCAGCATTTCTCCCCTCGCCTTTCCCTGTGGGAAGAGCAGCAGTGCAGCCTGTCCATCCCTGGGGTTGGCAATGTGCTTTTATAGCAGGTGACCTTCATTTCTGCTTATAATGCATAGAAGTGGGAGCTGAAATTGCTGTCACAGATTAAGGAGATGACAGCCTCGTGTGCCTCATCCAGAGCATTCATAGGTTTACTGGAAAAAGGGAGGTGACCTGCTGTCCTCTCCCCGGGGTCTGTAGACCCAACAGAGAGGCAGGCCTGGAAGGCGCATGTGGCTGGGTTGTTGTAATGCATTGTGACGTATGGCTGGGTTTTGTGATTGTGATGGAGTGCAAAATGCTGATCTGTTTTGAGGCAGGAGCTATTTCTATGTTCCATGCTAGACTTGAACTTGCTATGGAGCACAAATTGGCCTTGAACTCAGGATCCTCCTGCCTCAGCCTCCAGAGTATTGAGAATACAGGTGTGTGCCACCAACTTTAAATGGTCACAGAAGAGGGTCTCATTGCTATGGTTAAGCCATCTGTGGCTGTATCCCAGAAAGGGGCCACAGTCTCGCCTGTGCGGATGGGCCCTCTCATGGATACTCTTTGCGATCCTAGAATTTGGGGTCCATCTCTGCCAGGACCCCGCACGCCCTATGGCTGTGTCCCCTGAGCTCAGCACATAGCCTTGATCTCGAGGGGACCCCCTGCATCACTCACGTCCTGGTTCTGACAATGAAACTTGGTAAAAGCGACTCCTCTGAGCCCCGGCCATCTTTCCTGTGGACCAGGCTGACTGCGGCGAGGCTACTCTCCCTTTCTAAGCGCAGATTATCTCAACCTTCCCCAAACTGAAACACGGTACTTAGTTCGGTGCAAGGAGGTACTTTCCAAAAATGGGTTTCTTTATTAAAACAAGTATTTCAAATCCTTGCGTTGTGCCCTTCAGTCTCTCCAGCTCAGGTGCAGCACCTCGCCTTCCCATTGTAGCAGGTGCCCACAATTTTGGAGAACACGGGGCAAGCAGAGTAGAGACAAAACCCCCCATTCTTCACGCACTGGTAGTGGTCCGCTCTGTGGCCGAGACTCGTGAGACCGGCACCTGGAAGGAGAGAACGGAGCGCTTCAGACTCCTGGTTTGTAGCTGTGATGACTTGGGGACATTTCAGGAAGGGAGAACAGACGACAGGCAAAGCATGCGAGAAAATCTTCTTTGGTAAAGAGTGTATATAAGTGAAATTAAACCCTTGACGAATTCACTCACCAAGGAGGAACCGCAGGATATGACAGAACTTTCTTTTGCCCAGAGATTTTAAGACATGGAAGAACTAAAGTTACTCCTCAAATAAATCTTCTACTCCATCTTGCCTTTCCCCAAATTCATGTTCTCTATTTTAAAAATGCTAAAGTGGTTGCTTGAATAAATATAAGAAAAACTGTTCAATATCACTGATTATTCAAGAGATGCAAATTAAAACAGTACTGAGATTCCATTTCACCCCAGAAAGAAGGGCTAATATCAAGAAATCAACCAATAACAAATGCTGGAGGGGCTGCGGAGAAAAAGGAACTCTTCTCCACTGTTGGTGGGAGTGTAGACTTGTGCAACCGTTGTGGAAATCAGGGTGGAATTTCCTCAAAAACCTGAAACTAGAGATCCTATTTGACCCATCTATGCCCCTTTTTCTTGGTATATTCCCAAAACAATTAAAAGAATCACACCACAACAACATATATGCTCCCATGTTTGTCAAAACACAGTTTGTAATAGCTAAATTTTGGAAACAACCCAAATGCCCATCAACACATGAATGGATAAAAAAGATGTGGCTCTTTTACATAAGGGAGTACTGCTCAGTCATAAAGGAGGATAAACTTGAGATATTTCCAGGTAAATGAATGCACCTTGAGACCAAACTCTTAATAAAGAAATCAGTCAGATGCACATGAAAATATCACATTGTTACTCTGGCATAAGCAACTGAAAGTGTAACTAAGAATGAAAATATATAATAGGTACTGTGAAATATGAAGAAATTGTTCAAAAGGAAAGATGCATGGGTGAGGGGGAAGGAAGGGAAAAGAAAAGAATGATAAAATGGGAACAAAGCTTTGTAAATAAGGAGAGGGAAGTTCAAGGGAGGGGAATGGGAGAAAGAAAAAGAGGAACTGAGATATATTATGTACAGGTACAAGTTCCCTATGATGAATGTGATCATTATGTATATCTAAATTGTGCCAACAAAATTAATAAAAACTAAAAAAATAAAGTGACTGCCTGGCCATAAACACATCCCACACATTCCCAGCTCAGTGACTTCAGTCACACCCATCCCTCTGATTCAAATCCCATGATGTGGCTGCAAGTAGGTAAATGCTTCCCACACCACTATTTTACCTTTACTGTCAGAATGAAAATGCAGTTACTCTACAAAGACTTCACAGGTGTCTCCACTTGGAATTCACTCTGCTCTCTGTCCCACATCACAGAACCTCGTAATCAGAGGATCCCATAGACGAGCCTTTTACTGGGTCCAGCAGGGAACAAAGTCAGTCTCTGGTGTCCCTGGTGCGACACCATCAGGCTGTTGTCTTCCTGGCTTTAGCTGGTGATGGAGGCTGACTCCCATCCCCTCAAAATTCCTCTGTTCAAGCCCTGACCTCCATGATGTTGCAGTGACACACTATTTGGAGCTAGGGCCACTGAAGGGTTAATTAAGGCCAAATGAGGTCATTAGGGTGGGCTCATCCAGTATGACTGGTGCTCCTGTAGGAAGAGACGGGGGCTGAGGATGGGGCTCAGTGGAACAAGGGCCTGCCTAGAAAGCACAAGGTCCTGACTTCAATTCCTGGTACAAAAACACAAACACAAACACAAACAGAAACACACGGGGACGCAGACCGCTCAGAAGGAAGATGAGTACAGGTGCAGGAGGAGGTGCGGTCCGTGAGGCCAGGAACGAGGCCTCAGCAGAGGCCGACCCTGTTACCATTCTGCCTGCAGAACTGTGGGGAGAGCTTCGTGCTGGCCGAGGCCCCTGCGGTGTGGCTTTGGGGCGGCGGCCTGCACAGTTCACGCAGTGGGACGTCACCCACGCCAGGAGACAGCACACTCGGACCTCCCGTAGCTGCCTGTTGGAAAGATGCCCCTCGTGCTGACGGAGACTGACCTCTTAGCAATTCCCACCCCGGGGCTCTTTTCCTGCCCTGTGCGGTTAAGTCTGACCACTACTTCATTGTTAGCAATTTCACTTTCTAGAAACTCTTCTCCCGCACTTTTCTCAATGCCTCCTTGCTAGACTCTCCTGGTTGAGTTTGCTGTCCTTCACATGCTTCAGGACTCAAGACAGGCCTGAGCAAATGCCAGCACCTCAGTGTGTCCCAGCGACCAAGAGCAAAGGCCCCCACTCCTGTGGCTTTGTTTCCCGTGGAGCCACATCACCCCATGTGGCCACAAGCAACTAAGTGCCTCCACTCATGTTCAAGTGAAGTGAGATTTCAGCAGCCCCACGTGCTTCTGCTTCCCGCAGTGAACAGCACACATGGGGAATGTTTGCAGAGTCAAGGAATGTTCTGCTGTACTGCGATCGCATAGAGATTAAGATCCGTCATTCTGGTTCCCTGTCCCATCTCTCCTCAGAGGAGCTCGCGGTGTCCTCCACCCCACGCCGATCACTACAGACGGTGTCCAGGACGGCTCTGAGTCTTGATAGCTCCAGATAGTGCTGACTTCCAGGAGGATCACCGTCAAGCTGACTCTCTTGAAGTGTCCAGTTCCGGCTTTTGTCTCCTTCCCCGGAGGCTCTCCGAGCTGGCCGGATTCTGGGAGGATGTTCAGTCCGACTGCTGCAGCACGTGGGGATTCCGCCGAGGGAGTGCCTGTTGCTAGGAAAACATGGAACTAAAGGTTTGGCAGCTTTGGTGAATCCCGAAGGTCTACATTCTTTACTACCCTTTGCTCTTCTCAGTACTAAAAGTGCTAATCTCTTTCTCTAATATATTCTAATACAGATTCTATCATCCTGAATAAGATGAGGAGGCCCAAATATAATTCAGCTCTTCAGAGCCAACATGGACACCAGTGCTCCTGTAGTTTATTTTCTCTTTCACCTGCTCTCCAGATGGAGAAACTGAGGTCCTGTGGTGTCCCTGGAGCATGCAGCCAGCCACAGGAAGGCCCGGAAATGATGGAAGGCCTCTGTCCCCTCCTCAGTTCTCACGCCACCTCAGCATGCTGTGGCTTGACAGAACGGCAAGGCAGCTAATGAGAACTAGTTTCTGGGATTAGCTTCAAGAGTCTAATACATTACCTGTAAACAAAAAGGTGCCGAGCTTAACACGCAGGTGCTTCAGCTCTACTATCTGTTCCAGAACTAAGTAGAGTGTGATTTGTGTAAAGTACTCCACCTGGCTGTGCCCCAGCTTCTCAAATCTGACTACAGAGTTCCCATTTCTGACCTCCTCAGCCTGCTTGTTGTCCCTTCGGGAAGTGACTAACGCACTTACAGGTGCATTGCTTTACTGTACAGGCAGGAAGATTGGGTCAGGGAGACTGAAAGAGTTGTCAGTGATCCTACTGTTCCCAAAACATGTTTTACCTCATTCATAAATATGTTCTTAAATTTTTTTTTTACCTCCTTCTTAGGTATTTATCTCATTCTTAAATATTCTGCCACACCGAATTCTTGAGCAAGTCTTGTTGAAGAGGTGGGTCTCAGAGGGGTCTCCCTCGGCTGTGATGTGGAGTGAAGGCAAACAGCAGGCTCCCCTGTTTGTTTAGCTATGAGTCGTGAGGACACCGCCTCAGCTCTGCGCTGAGGGCTCCGGTGTGTACGCTGTCTGTTCTCATAGCGCTCCTCCTCCCCACCAACCGGGGGAGCTAAGGGCAGCAGTGAGCAGTCTAAGTTCGTGGGTTTCTGTTGGCACTAGATCCTGGCAGTGCTCAGAGACAATGGTGGCTGTCACAGCTGGGCCAGGATGTCCTAGGTCTTTACTGGAGGGAGGCCAGGGATGCTGCTAGAATCCCTGTCACAGCCCAAACAGCCCCAGGAAGGAGAATTAGCTGTGTCGGGATGTCGGTTGTGCCCAGCTTAAGAGGTCTTAGTCTAGAGCAGCAGTTCTTCACGCTGTCCCAAACACAAGAATCTTGTGCTTTCGGTTCTGGCAGGTGTCCAAATCCCCTGGAAGGCTTGTTAACACACTGCAGCCCCTCCGCCCCGCCCCGGGTTTCCGAGGTTGGGGTCCAGGAGGGGTGGTCATTTCTGCTTCTGATGAGTGCCCAGCCCGGCCTGAAGCTGCCAGGTTAGGCAGTGAGGGAGCCTCTGTCTGGGATGCAGGGTCCTCTCTGTGAGCACATCTGTGCAGCTTTCCCAGTCCCAACTGTCACCAAGCACTTAAGCTGCTCTCCTGGTGATATCTGCCTTCACTGGGGGCAGATTTGACCTACAGCAAAATGAGATTAGCATAAAAGCATCACGCAGAAAAGCTCAGACATCAGGACCTCATTATAAATCTAAGGAAGCATAAGCAGCACTCATTCAGTGGCAGGAACCATGGGAGATAAATTAATGGAAGCCTAAAAAAGTGAACACTTGAAAAATATATGCAAAATGTCAATTTTCTCCAAGTTAATCTTCAGACTCAACACTATACCTTAAAAATCTCCAGAGATTCCTTCAGTGCTATTTGACAAGCTGATTGCAAAGTCTGTTTGGAGAATCAAAGGGCTAAGCAAGCCAAGACACTTTGGAGAGGAGGGTGGAGGACTGGCTTTACAGGATTGCTAATTATAGAGCCACTGTAATTAAGACAGTGCGGCCATGACACAGGACAGACAGGCACACGCAACAATGAAAAGGTAGAGGGAGATCTGTCTGTGTGTGGAGAACCGATGTGGAACAGCAGTGGGTAGGCAGAGAACTGCGAGTCTCCTCAGTCCTGGGACGAGGGGGTGCTTGTACTGGAAACAATAACCTGACCCTTACTTCATAATACGTGCACACGCACACACACACACACTCTCCTCACACACCCCCATTGCCAGATGGATTACAAGCCTGAATGCGAAAGGAAAACAAGGGTTTTGAAGACAATCCTGTAGACCATTTATGTTTTTGAGTGAAAGAAAGATTTTTTAAGATAGAAATACACTAACCCCAAAGGAAAAGAAACATCACTTTCATTTGCATTAAAATACCGATGAGACATCTCTAAGGTGCGTTTCCGTGAAGAGAGTAAACATTAAAGACTCAAGGCAAGAGGCGATGTTTGAATGCATATAACAAAGAACTTAGTCCAGAATGTAAAAAGAGCCACCACAAATCCATACATGAAGACAGAAAATCTGACAGAAAATATAGATAAGCACAAATGGCATTTAACAAAGGATATTCACATGCTTAGTAACTGAATGCCAAAGCACTCAATTTATTATTTATCAGGAAAATGCAAATTGAAACTCTAATGAGATAGAGCTTATTACAGCCCAGTAGCTGGCTAAAATTTAAAGGGAGTCAATATACAGTGCTGAGGATTATGTGGACCAATGGAAATTCTCATTTGCTGATCAAGGGAATATAAATTAATGTAAATGATTTTGGAGAACATTTTGATATTCATTATCTATTAAATTTGAATGCATGCATATCGTGAGACACAATTCTGCCTTCCCGCCTGGAGAAATACAGGCGAACGCGGCTTTTCTGCCGACTGAATCGCACACACACAGCAACCGTGCTGTTCAGCGTGAACCGTCGGGGTAACGGTGCAGGGCCAACAGGAAGTCGTCACCGTGAGGGCCACAGCGCGGTGACCTTGGCACGGGGAGCTGGGCCGAGAGCTCCGGGCTCTGCGGGCAGCACCGCGCTCTTCCGGACCTGCCTCGGGGTCCCGGGGCTCGCTGGACGGTGACCCACTGAGCTGCCCACCACGTTTTAGGAGCTTTCCCAATGCAGCTGTATTTAGTAATTCAGAAAGTGAACCCTCAAAGACTCTCTTCTGGAGGGGTCACCGTCACGTCCCAGAGCCGGGGCGCTTGTGCCTGGGGCTCCAGCACCGCCTGCGCCCCGCAGGGTCCCTTCTGCCCGCGGGCCCGTGAGCGTCCGCACAGCTCCGGGCCTCATTCTGCCCCTCCCCGTCCCAGGCCGCTCCCTGCCCACCTGGTGCTGCTTCTGCCCCTGTCCTCACCCAGCGGGAGCCTGAAATATTCTATAGGATTCGGACCCAGAGGGGTTTAGAGGGGAGAAGGCGGGAGGCGGTGCGGCGGGGCGTCCGGGAAGCAGGGCCGCGCGGTCTCCACGCTGCGCTGAGCGGCTCCACCGGACGCGCGGTGAGGCCAGGGGCAGCTGGACGGCCGCGACCTGCCGGGCAGCAGCGACGCCACCGCCCCTCCGCCGGGTGTCACGGCGCGTGGGCTTCAGTGAGGGCGACGGCGGTCACGTCGCGGGAAGGAACCGGGACATGCGCGTCACTGGGTCACCACGGAGGACAGGACAGAGGAGAGCAGTGAAAACGCGCCAGGCTGGATGTTTACGGTTCCATCACCATGGAAACGTGCATGGAGAGGGACTGGCAAAGACCTGCGCGTCACCGCGATGATGGGCCCTCACACGGGTCAGGGCCGGGGGCTCCAGGAAGAGTGGCCAACATGAGTGTAAGGAAGAAGTCACTGTGAAATGGGGGGCATCTTTTGTCTTTCTATAAAAAACTCATGCAAATAAAATTTCTGAAGGAGCCGTTTCCAGCTGGGACACAGGCAGGGAAAGCACGGGAGAGGGACACTGTGTCCGGGAGGCTATGGGCAGGGGCCGTCTGATCCTCCGTTGCTCTGCACCAAGACTGGCCTCGAATGATGGAATTGCAGTTCAACAAAAATGCTACAAGGGAAAATTGGAAACATAGACTAAAATGTAAGTATCTCGCACTAACCGAGCTTCAGGACCGGTTGCCCAAACGACAAGGCTTTGGGAGAAGAGGAGGCCTCGCTGGATGTGTGCCTGGCATTGGAGGCATTAGAGCAGGCTCCAGCGGGGAGGTCGGGGTTGGGGTGCAAGGAAACAGCCAGGTCCACGCGTGTGTGAGGAGACACTCGGGTGCCGGTCTCAGGCCCGGCTGTTCCCAGCAGCGGCTGCGGGCTGTGATAAGGCCACCGTGCTGGCAGCGTGCACCGGCTCCGGAGCAGTCTCAGCCCAGGTGCCCGTTTGTCAGGGCCCTGTGGACTGTGGTGAGTTAGCGAAAGCCCTCTCCCTGGCCAGGCCCAGTGGTCAGCTGCCAGTGGGTGGGGCAAGAGCTGGAAGCGCATGGGTATTAACGGAAGGCTGAGCCGGACTTGGTGTCCTTGGTGTCGCAGGAGAATGGCTTTGCTGAGAGGAGGTCCCGGGTCCCCCTTCCCACTCGTGCTCACCTCGCATTGTCCCTAATCAGCTGCTGGTCAGCCTCCGGGCAGACCGAAGCCTTCACAAAGCCATTTCCCATCCTTGCGCCTCCCAGCTGAGTCCCTCTGGGCTTAGCCAAATCCCGGTGTGTGTCCTGCCCACAGGGCCTCTCTGGTCATCTGTGGCCTTTTGGGGGGTGGGGAGACTCCTGCATTTTCCTCCTAGGATCTACCACCCCCAAACTCTGGGTCTCCCTGTGGGCTGAGTGGAGGTTTGAGGCCAGGGTCGGAGCCCACGAGCGGCCAATCCTCAGTCATGTGACCTGGGCTGCGTTGTTTGTCCACAAATGCTAACGTTTTCCAGGCTCAAACAAAACTCCTTGCAACTCGTTGAGTGGATTTCTCTCCCTCTGTGGTGGGGCACAACTGGCAGCATGAAAAACTTAGTACTTAGGAGGCTTTCGAACCCAGTTTTCAGATGGAAAAGGGAGTCATAACGGGTGCCAATTCCACAAATCAGAGCACAGCACGGGAGGGTCTTCAGTGAGGTCCCCAGCTGTGGAAACAGGCTCAGAGACGTGTGACCGGCTGCAGGTCACTGCGAGCGACAGAGCGGGGATGGAAATGTGACCTGGGTGCCCTCTGCCGTGCCTACCTCCTCTCACATCCGGGACCCCACTGCTCTGTCCCAGAGAAGCTGGGGTCCCGGGGCCTGAATCAGCCTCCCCTGAACTGGGGAGACTGGCCTGGCGAAGGGGCCTGGAATCCCCAGGAAGGGGGAAGGCGCCTGTGGTCCCCTGAGGCTGTGCAGAGCTGAGTCCCAGGCAGTGACTGAGCTGGTCTGGTGGGAGGGCAGGTGGCTCCCTGCCTGCCACAGGTCACCAGGAGGGACAGGCAGTGACCCAGGGAGGAGGGTGGTGCCTCTCCCCAGGTGGGAAGCTGACCTCTCAGGTGAGGAGACTTCCTGAATCCCTCCATGTAGGGTTAGTGCCCTAGGTGCCCCGGGCCAGCACAGTGGTCAGGAGATTGAAGCAGCAGCTCAGTCCTGTGCTCCTGTCCAGCTTACTCCTCTGCGGCCCAGAGGACAGCTTGCAGCCCCTGCTGGCTGCTGCTGGGGCCACTGGACCCCAGGACACTCTGCTGCTGCTGGCCTCTTGGCACCTTGGGCCGTGAGTGCTCAGCTGTCCTTGGCCCCGCTGACCCCAGCCCCGCGGCCAGTGCCCACCCGCCCTGAGGCTCACCTGGGGTGATCCAGCAGGAGAGGAGGCAGAGAGTGAGCAGCAGCAGGCAGAGGGCCCTCATGGTGGCCGGCGGGCTGGGCTTTAACGCTGGAGAGGGCGAGAGGCTCCCGTGGGAGCTGGGCTTCCAGAGGCTTCCGGAGGCTGGGGCGAGGCCCTATTTATGGGGTGTAGGATTGCACAACCCCATCGACGGGCTGAAGGGAGGTGTGGCAATCTAGAGTGAAGCTGTAATAACTAACTCTCCTGTCATTTGATCTGAATGGACTCCAAGCCGTGTGGGCACGTTGTCTCATCTGGCTCTGGCTGGATTTAGCTCTCAGCCTGGGAACCCGAAGTCGGTTCCTCAGTTGGGCCTGTTTGTTTTCCAGGTTCTGTGGGTCTGGCAGGCTCCCTGGCAGGCCGCTCACTCTAGGATCTGTCCTGCGGCAGTGGCTCAGGGATTGAGAGGTGGAGAAAGGAAGCCCGGGCAGGCGGCTGGCTGGGTGCAGGCTGGTCGGTCCCTTGTGTCCCTGAGGGTGGCTTCAGACATCACCCTTTCCCCCTGGGGGGAAGTTCTTCTTCAGGCCGAGGCTGCGTTCTCAACTCTCTGCTCTGTAATACTTTCGCCTTGAGGGGCCAACAGCAGGTTTGTTTATCCAGCTGCACATGAGTTCCTGGGGTTTTTCAACCTTGACCCCCAGGGAGTGAGCCCCCAGTCCCCGTCAGAGGGCAACTGGGTGGTAGCTGCCCTGTCCAGCTGGGGTTTGGTGTCAGCCAGCCTCTGAGGAGCCCGTCTCTGAGGGTCCACTAATTCTAAGTGTTTTAAAAATATTTTAGTTTTCATTGGCCACTGCAATTTTGTGAGCCACTTCCTAGAGTCTAATCAGGGGCCGAACTGGAAGCATCAGAAGCAGGGTATGGCTGATTAAGCCGGAAAGGGGTTCATGAAGTAGCTCACCGAAGCCCAGATAAGGGCTGAAAGTTTGGCTCGGGGTTCAGTTTGCAGGACCAGTGCTCCACTCAGGCCATAGAATTGGTCTGGTGAGGACCCTGGGCTTCACCCACAGTGGACTTCACAGCAGCCACCACCCCGCCAGCAGACTGCCCTTCTGCGCCAGTCACGAGCCTCAGGTTCCTCCCTGCTCCCCTGTGTGGGTGCGTGTGTGTGCATGAGAAGGGAGAGGGAGAGAGAGGGAGACAGAGGGAGACAGAGGAGGGGGGATAGAGGGAGAGAGGGAGAGATGGAGAGAAAGAGAGAATCCCTTTTCCAACTAACTTGGACCTTTGGCCCATCCTCTTGTACCCTGGTTGGTGTCTGGTGTCTGGAAGCTATGTCTAAATTGCAGTCTTTGTCACATGACCAGCAGTAGAGTGGTGGTGGTGGGAAAGAAGAATGTTGGGAATTCATTTGAGTTGTTTTTCTTTCTCACTCAGCTCTGAAAGCGAGAATTCCCCAGTCAAAGCATGTGAGTTAGCCTGCGGACAAAAACAACAGAAAAAAAAAAAGAAAGAATGTTCCAGGAACGTATATTCTTATGATTTCTTTTATTTTTCTGATTCGAGTGCATTTACTTGAGCCTTTTTATGTGCCAAGAAATCTTGCAGTGACAACCCTGACACTGCGGGAAACCTCACAGTGGCCTCCCCGCAAAGTCCCCTGGGCAGGGACAGCGGACAGGGAGCTGCCATGAGCTGGGCGGGGCTCTGGCTGGGGCACTGCAGGGACCACCCAGGGCGCCGCCCGCAGGTGACGGCCCCAGGAGCAGAGGATCCTCCAGCCCCAGTGCTCGGCCTGCGCCTGTCTCTGCGTGCCGGGTCCTGTCGGCTGGTTCTGGGGAAATCCACAGAGCTGCAGGGCGGGGTGGTTACGGAGAGGTCTGGAGAAATGCAGAATTCCCTTAGGGAAAACTGGGAGGAGGTTGAGCTTAAGCAAGGTCTCACCTTGGAGTGCAAAGGAGATCTGTTTTTGCTGTCTTCCATTCTCTCTCTTTTGTGGGCATCGCAAGCCCTCGGGGAGGCAGTTAGCACAGGAGGTAGATAAACAGGCTCTTCGGGTGACTAGTCCTGGTTTCCCCTTAGCTTGCTGTGTGACTTTGGGCCATTCATTCCTGTTCTCTGCAGTGCAGTGGTTTTCATCCGGGCGTCAGGCTGTCATTGTAGGGAATGAAGAAGATGAAACACCTGGACACCGCTATTGCCCACAGCTTGAGAGCTTTTTATGTCCGTGGAGACAGGGAGCGAGAGGGCTCAATACCTAGGAAAGATCTGAGTTTTAGGATCGACTCTTTCTGCCTTGACCCTGGACAGAGCGTTTCCAGGGATTTTTCTAGAGAATCTCACCCATCTTACGATGAGCTTGCAGTTTCATTTCAGAAGGCACTCTGCATTCCAGGGCAGGAGCATCACAGTTTTGCCCCATGACCCCCAAAATAGGCCTGAGGGACAGCAGAGCTCCTTCCCTGGAGCCTGGAGAGGACTGAAGCGCCCAGGGCGTGCTGCAGCGGTGGGGGTCACCGCAATAACGTGCGCCCGGGAGCGCGCACCTGCGGCCAGACACGGCGTCTATGTTGGGGGAGGCGAGGGGTCTATCCCTCCCAGACCCAACGGCCAGCCTCTGCCACCGCAGCTCCCTGAGTGGGGAGACTGACAGAAGACACGATGTGTGCTCGGGCATGGGAACCTGCTCAGGGCCCTGACAGCCCAGGGAGGAGGATGCTGAGCCTGCCCCAAGGGGAGACATGGTCTGCTGGGGGCGGCGAAGCTGAGAGGGCTCTGGGAACAGATGAGAGGCGGGCAGATGGAGACGTATTGGGAGACCATTCAGGACCGCACAAGAGCAGTGAGTGTGTGTGTGTGTGTGTGCGCGCGCGCTCAGGCATTTAAGTGTCATAATGAAGAGTTGTGATTTTCTTCTTAGGCAAGAGGGAGGCTGCGGAAGAGTCTGAGGACATAAATGCACCAGTTAGCCTTTCGGGGCTATTCTGAGGCCAGTGCGGGGCTCCGTGGCTCCTGACACTGGGCACACGATGGGCCTCTGGAGCGGGCGGTGTGTTCTTGTTCCAGGCATGGGTGACGAGGCCGGAGGTGGAGCAAGAACCACAGTACGCGGACGGGGAGGAGAGGGCTTTGGGCCCTGTGCTCTGTGTCTGAGTCGGGGCTGGGCGCGGGTTAGGGAAGGAGCCAGGTACGGGGCAAATCGGAGCTCCCGAACCGCGAGGCCGGGAGGGAGTCTGCAGGCGGAGAGCGGAGGTCGCAGGCTTGGGGGGCGGAGCTGTCACCAGGGCTGGGCTGGGCTCAGGCCCGGGAGATGGGGTTGCAAGGCCGGAGCTGAACTTTCCTCTCTGGACTGCACATCCTTCCTTGTGCCCCGTGAGGAGCGCCTGGGTCCTGAGCGGGTCACAGGAGGGCGCCCACTGTCCAGGGAGGTGGGGAGAGCCCGGGCCAGGCTGGGCCTGCCCTCTGCCTGAGCCTGAGCCTGGCTTGCAGGGCTGTCCTGGTTTACATATGCACCGGGGTCCAAGTGACCACGGCTGCCTGAGCAGCTGCGTGTCCAGCCTGGGAGCCTCTCAGGCCTCGATCTGTGTCCCCCAAAGCCTCGGGGGCTCAGAGGCCGGGACTCTGGAAGGCGGCTGGGTCACTAAGGTGCTGCTCTCCTTAGGGACCTCACCCACTGGCGCATGCGCAGTCAGATGTGCGTGCAGCAGTCCGAGCCTGCGGGGAGGAGCCCCGTCACGGTCACGGTGGGGGCCCTGGCCTCGGGGATGGTGACGTGAGCAGCTCTCCTCGTGCTGCTTCTCCCTTGCAGCCTACCCTGAGGCCTCGGACACGGCGAGCCAAATAAACTCTCCCTCCTTTGAGTCGTGGGTGTCCGGTGTCCGCCATGGGAAAGCGCCTTGGAGGCCTCCTGCTGCCCACGTCCGTGGCCATCCCCACTGGGGCCCCGGGCTTTTCCTCGTTTCCAGCCCCCTGGGGTTTTGTGCCCACTCACCCATCCCTGGCCCTGTGTCAGCTCCTGCTTCAGGGCCTTCTTCCCAGCCCTCGGCCGGCCGTGTCTGTGAGGGGGCTGGGGCCTGGGCCGCCTCGGCACATTCACAGCTGGTGGGGGTGCTCCAGAGGTGCGGTGCAGAGCAGCGGGTGCTCCAGCTCCTGTCTGAGTCACGCTCTTGCCCCGCCCCCTTTCTGAGAAGCCCTCCCTGACCTCCGTCCCTGGCCCTAATGCTGGCTGCTGCCTCCCCAGTACCCCTGGTTCCCGCTTTGCCCCCCACAGGGGCTGCCATGTCCCCTTAGTAAAACCCCATCTCCTCCTCCCACAGGGGAAACAGAGTTGGGCCTGAGTAACTAGTCTGGAAGGAAATGAATGAATGGAGTGTTGCTGTGGACAGAGCCTGCCCACCTCAGAACCCCATGTAGAATCGCTAACCTCTCTCAGCGTGATTGCATTTGGGCAAAACACTCCGCCAGGAACCAAGTCAGCCTGAGCCCTCATCTGGGACTTCGGCCCTCCAGCTCGGAGAGAATGAATTTCTGTCGTATCAGCTGCCAGCCTGGGGGGCTTGCCACGGTGACAGGAGTGCGTTGATTTGTACCCCAACCTCTTGTCCCCCAGCCTACTCCTTCCTGTGTCTGTCTGTCGTCCTGTCTTTGGAGTTTTATGATAGCAGCGCTCATTCCACTGTGTCCAGAAACAGACTCATGGCTGTGTGTTTACACGTCTCGATTGAAGCCGGCACACTTTTTATTGCTTTTGGGGGAACTGTAATATTTTACAGTCTGCCTCCTCCCAGGGAGGAACTTCAAGGTTTTCAGTTATGCTTGTTTCCTTTTGTTTTCAATCTGCATAAAGCCCGTAAGTGGAGGCACAATTTCCAACACTCTCCCTTGTCCCCTCTTCAGGTGACCTTGAGTGTGGACTGCAAAGTAATGTGCTTAGTCACTGCTTTCTAGGACACGTCCAATAGGCCACGTGGTGGAGCCGGCGCTGCTCCTGCCAGGTGTTGGTCACACTGCAGAACAGGTGACCTTGGTGTGCAGAAGGAGGGGAGCTCTGAGGTGCGGCAGGGGCCAGGCCGGGTGATCCTGCCTGGGGCCTCTTCCGTTAAAGGTCAAACAGACTAGGTTGAGGCAGCTTAACCCAGCCCAGGTGCCCTTCAGAGAGTCAGTCTAAGACAGGGACTGGAATTGGCTCCTTAGTGCCAGAGGAAGAAAAATGAGAGGACTGGCTCAGGCCAGGCCAGATGCCACTGTCCACCCCCGAGCACCAGGAGAGGCCTTGTCTGAGGGAGGTAGGCCTGTCCCTGCGCCCGCAGACTGGCTTCAGCGCTGTCCTTCCTCCGCTGGGGACCTGGTGCCCGATGGCTTCGTCAGGCGGGGAGGATGGACTGTCACCACCTGGGGGTTGCGTGGACTCCACACATTCACAATGACCAGAGACAAGGAGTAATGAACAAGTTCTCCCAGCACTGACTTCTACTCTCCAGTGTGGCATCATTGGCCCCTGTTCCCCAAAGACAGGAGTCAACTGTGGGTGCAAAACCCAACCTGTGGGCGGTGTGGAGGGTCCTGCACTTTCTTCGGCGGGGAGCCCAGGAGCCAAGGAGCATGGCCCAACCAAAAAAAATGTTTTTTAATATTCTCAACAAAAAGAAATATAAAAGGTCGGGGTGACAGATATGCCAATTAGCCTGATCTCTTCTTCACACATTGTATACCCGTATGGAAAATCACCAAGTTCCATAAATATGTACAATTAATTTGTGTCAGCTAAAAATAAAATTGGAAGCTGTGAAAGGATGTGTGTAACATCTGATCATTCTAATGATTTTAAATCCTGCAGCATTGTGGCTTTAACTGTCTCCACACTGTTACATAGCCTCCACCAATTTCCTCCCACAGTGTAATTTTCCCCTCGCAAAATGAAAGCTACCATTTATATTTTAATGTTTTTGTTAAAGTCAGTGTTTTTCTGGGTCAGTGTCAATTCGTTGATTTTTCTGTCTCATGTTTTTTTCTTTGTATGCAGACTTTAGATTAGATGCCAGCCGCCCTGAATTAGACCTTGTTTGGTGCTGGCTGTTGTGTGTGATTTTCCCTCTGTGTTTGGATCGTTCCTGCACATATGTGTGCAGGTTAGAGTCCTGCAGCTTCCTCTCCCCTAGAGCCACGCACTCTTCCTCCACCTGGATTCCCAGTTGAGTCTCTGTCGGCACAGGGAGCCTACAGGGTCTACTCGAGCGCCTCCTCCCCAGGCCGTGACCGTGGCCCTCCTGGCAGGGAGCTGGCACAGCCGGGCTCTGCTCCTGGACTCCCACCCATCAGGGACTGCGCCACTTTGCTGCCCAATATCTAATGCCTTGAGAGCCATCTTTCCCATCCAGGCCGTCCTTGAATTTCTTGTTTAGTGTCTTAGGGCCATTCATATTCCAGGGGCCCGTAGTGGGCAGAAAACATTTTGTGTCCGGAAGACTGAGGCTCTCTCAGGCAGGTGTGGAGTTTCAGTCCTCTAAGGTGTGATGGGTGAGATGGGTGAGCTTATGAGCCCCAGCCTGCCGCGAGCCGCTTCTGTGCGTATTTAAGACACACGCGTTTGTGGTGTAAGGGTGTCTCACAGCTGGGATGCCGGTGTTCAGATCCACACGGCAGCTCTTCTAGGTCCTGGTGTTTTCAAACACCATCGAAGGTTTTCTTGAGAAGTAAATAATATTTGGAGATATCAAAAATCTTATTTAAAATCCTTCCTGATATATAATCTTGGCGTTGTAATCAATTCTGATTGATTCGTTAAAACAATTATATGGAAGTATTTTTCAAAAATTGGTCCTGTTGGAAGCACTCCATGCGCTTTGAAGGAACACAAGGTTGTTATTCTACAATCCATAAAAACCCTAACCAGCGGCCACCCTCTCTTTTCTACACCTGCACCTCTTCCTGTACCCAGTGGGGCGGTCTCAGAGGCGGCAAGGAGGGGCCCGGGGGCTCTCCTTCCACCTCACCCGGCTCGCCCTCCAAGTGTGTGTTACACTCATGTTTCTACAGGGATTGAGTGGTGGAAAGTGTCCCTCAGCTGGCCTAAAGCTACACTTGGTGGGGACAGCATTCATCGTCATAAAGGACCTGTCTCCTGCAGGCTGCGCGCTGACCGGTGGGACTGAGGGCAGACCCTGCCGAGGAAGCTGCCCGCACCGTGGACACCAGCCTGCACACTGTGCCCAGAGCCGCTGCTTTCTGCCTTTTAGGACTGCAGTATTCGAGCTGAGTCTGCTCTCTGCAGGGGGCAGGGGCTCCGCCGGGCAGCAGCCGGGCCGTGGTCTTACTGCCCTCAACCTGAACAGCTGCACCCACACGCCCAGCCCTGCGTCAGGCTCCCCAGTGAGCTGCTGAGTAACAGAGTGCTTCTGGAGCTTGAAGCAGGGACAAGAGGAGCTCAGCTCCCCACAGTCAGACACTTTACACACACAGGAAGTGACTCCCCGGGGGGAGGGATTGGTTCCAAACCACAGCAGAAACCTCGGCGGGAACGCAGGGAGGGTGCTCGGTCAGCAGGCTGTGACTCGCCTGTGCGCACCCACCGCGGCCGGCCGGGTCACTCCCCTGCGTGGGTGCGGCGGGGCCGCCAGGGAGCCCTGCAGCCGCTTTCGCCTCTCGGGCTCGGCCCTGGTTCTCGGAATCTCAGAACCCGATTGTACTTAGGGCACTCCGAGACCTGTGCTAGAAAGGGATCTGCGTGTGTTTCATGTCAGGTAGGACCATGGCTCCCCTTTGTTGAATACCCAGTAGGGTGTTTCTTTGGAGATATCTGTCTGTCTGTCTGTTGCTATATATGTATTATATGATATGTGACATATACATATGCATTTGAATGCTGTGGATTGAACACCGCTGGGCACATGTCATGCGTATACCAAGCATGTGCTCTACCACCGGCCCACACCCCAGGCCTGAGGCTGTTTCTTACTGGAAACAAAGGCAGTCGGAAGTATAAGGGATGGTTTGTTCATCCAGTTGATTTTGGCTCTGAAATAAAAGTGCTGCTAGCTTTGGAGGAAGTAAAACCCACACAGCCTATGCAACTCAGTTCCATCGGAAATTCTCCCAAATCCTTCTCGCCCTAACCCTAGTTTCTCCACTGATTTTCCAGAAATGAGAACAGCCACGAGGTCAGGAGTCTGGGGCTGCTGTAGTCACTGGTACTTGGAAGCCCGGGTTGAGCCTGGAGCCGGGTTGTCCCTGGGAAGCCCCAGATGGAGGGGTGCGGGGCCGGCCTGAGCCAGAGCTTGGGAGGGCAGCTGTGTGGGGTCCTTGGCAAGTTCCGGGCCACCTGCCACCCTCGGGCTCCTCCCCTTAAAAGAAGCAGGGAAGTTTTCTTTTTTATCATTTTAGGGTCTTGCAGCCCCGAGTCTCCCGATGGATCCTCCTGAAACGACCGCTGCAGTGGAGTTGCCAACAGGGAGGCCCTAGCCCGGGTCCTTTTACCGCCTTCCCCGATGACCTCGGCTGGAGTGAGGCCGCTGCTTCCTGCTTTCACACACCGGATCCATTCCCCAGGTCTGAAAAGACACACTGTTTCACTTTTAACATTTTGAGGTGAATATAAATCTAATAATGACATAAGTGATTGAAATGATTATTTCCCCTCCCCACCCCTCTCCAGTACATCACACGTTGTGAAGCCAACATTACATGGTATTTTGAAATTAAGGAAAATTTTTATTTCATTTCCAGCTTTGCAGTAATCTCACGAATTGGGCTACCTGTGAATGATCCCCTCTTCACAGACGCAGGTTCCGGCAGGTGAGGCACAGCATTGCTTGATTAATCTGTGCAGCTAAGTCAGTAGTGACCATCTGCTGTGGAAGGCCTGGACTTGATTTCCGGTGAGGGGAAGGAAAATAAAGACCTGGTCCACGTCCTCGGGAGTCTGTAGGGTGAGGGCATCACGGAGCTGGGTGTCAGTCCTGTCCATGGCTGGGGCCTGCGCTGGCCTTGGCAGTCCCCTCTGGGAGCGGTGGGAGAGGGGGGAGCAGGCCCTGGGGGACTGGCCCAGGCTCCGCAGAGGAAGCAGCGTCTATGGGGAACCCTGAAGGCTGAGCAGGAGGCGGTCCGAGCAGGGTGCTGAACACTAGCATCTTGCAAAGCCGAGGGAGTGTACTGCAGGGATGGTTCATGGGTTTGGTAGCAGAAAAACATGTTTGTTGTCTTGTGTTCCCAGTGCACCCTGGAGCAACTTGTCAACCCTCTTGGTGCGTTTGGCTTCCTGGGGAGAATAGAGGCTGCTGCTGAAATGAAGGAAATAGCATCAACCAAGCGCCACACAGGTTCACTGTCTTTGCCTCTTTGGAAGTGGGGTAGATCTCAGCATGGATATTATCTTGAGGGAGGGAAGAGACGCCCTTTCCCAAGATATGTGGTCTGGCCCTGCTCGGTGGAGGTGGAGGTGGAGGTGGAAGTGGAGGTGGAGGATTGGCTGGAGGGAAGCTGTCCTGTGATCACTCGTTGGGTTGCAACACACTGTAGGTTCTTTGGGATGAGCAGAAAGGACCCACCCTGCCCTCTTTCCCTTACCCTGCTTTTGCTCTGCATCCCAAGCCTACAGAGGCATTCCGGGGTCAAAGGCTTGCAGAGGGGAGGGCCTTTGCCTCTGGGATTTAAGACCAAGCCATCCACATATTTATCCATCCAGAAGAGGAGCCGGGTGACATTTGTCGTGCTGTGCTGTGCCCGGTGAGCAGAAGGACAGCACAGCTCTCATTCTTAGCGTGGAGTGTGCACACTGGATAATTTCAGGTGTTAAACTCTCTACAGGAGGAGGAGGAGTGCATACAGCATTTGTGCAACACCGGGGCACCAACTCCACCTGGGTTTGAGTGAAGTCTCTCCAGAGGTGGAATTTTGAAGCTGATAATGAATAGATGAACAGAAGATTTCTAAGCAAAAGAGGGGTGCAGAAAGTATAGGGAGCAAGGCAGAAAATGGGGGAAAGGGAGAGGGAGAGGAGAGAGTATGATTGTTCCTAAGTGAGGGGAGCAGAACCCCTAGCACATCCCATGCCAGGAACAGGCAGAGGTGTATCACAGAGAACTGAAGGCAGCAGGTAACTGAAGGGAGACGGCAGTAGGTGGGGAAGGTCTCCCCAAGGATCTGAGACTTTCCTCCAGGCACCAGGGGAAATCATTACAAATTTACGATGCAGTTGTTTTCTAACATTGTGATAGATTACATATAACCTAACATTTACCATTCTCGCTATTTTAAAATATAAATTTCAGTGGCATTCAGTGCATACACATTATTACGTAAGAATGTCCGCCATCTGAGAACACTTTCAACTTTCTAGACTGACACTCTGCCCGTTAGACACCAACTCCCCACTTCTTCCCTGCCCCCTGACCACTCCTATTCTGGTTTCTGTTTCTAATGGATTTGGCCATGCTAGAGTCCTTGGATAAAATAAATTCTACAGTATTTGCCTTTTATGGTTGGCTTTTCACTCAGCACTACATCTAGAAAGTTCATCCCTTTGTGGCTTGCAGGTGAATTTGTTGTCTTGAAGGCTGAATTGTATTTCACTAGCTGTGCACACCGCCACTTATTTATCCAGTCATCCTGGACCCCTATGAAAGGTTTTAAGGGAGGGAGTAACATGGCCCCACTGATGTTTCAGAAGAATCCACGTGGTGATCCTGTGGAGACTGATTTGGAAGCAATGTGAGACGTGCGGAGCCCAGAAAGGAGGCTTCTGCGTGTGCCCCTATTACAGGCGGGCAGCAGTGAGGATGGTGAGGAACAGGAGCACGGGAGCCTTTCAGGAAGGGGCACGAGGAGGTGCTCTTGGATGTGGAGACTGAGGGGAGAGAGGAGTGCAGCAAGGACCAACCCGGGGGACGAGGCTGCCCTTACAAGGACCACGTGCAGGGCCTGGCTGGGCGGCGTCTGAGAGGGCCACAGCCATGCAGGGGGGACTGCACAGCTGGAGTTCAGGTCTAAGCTGCAGGCTGAGGTGAGAAATTCACCAGCCAAGGGTGACCGTCAGCGCCCACAGGATGCACGCGATTCCCCAAAGCCAGGTGCAGAGTGAGCGGCGAGCGTCCCGATGGGCTTCCGGTGACTGCAGTGTCTCTGGTCCAGTGGACCTGACTCAGTCACCAGCAGTAGTGAGCACCAAGTGGACCCAGTCTCCCTCACTGGGTGCTCCATTTTCTCCCTCACTGATTCCTTTTACCTCTTTACCATGCTTTCTTTTGAGTCACTGTTCTGCCAACATGTTGGATCCGAGGATCAGATCTGATTGATAAGCATCTTTATGGTAGGGGCCAGAACTTCCCCAAAACAATTGCAAGAACAGATCCCCCTTGATGCAACTGCTCCACCAGGGAGACTGAGGCTGCCTGCCTCGCAGGAGCCCTCATCTTATGATACCCTGCCATCTGTGCGTCACTCACAGCCACACAAACCCCTACCCTTGCCTTTGCACCCCTTTCCTATAGAACTTCAAAGCTCCTGTCAGTCCCTCAAAGACAGGTCTTAGGTCCCTGGGCCTCTGGGTCTGTCCCTCCTGGAGTGGCCGTGCCTAGTAAGCCTCCTCTCCTTCCTTTGAGGGGTGTCCTGGGATGAGTGGCCAAGTTTAGTCTGCTGGGATCCCTGGAGCCGGGGTTGGTTTTTGCCCTAAAACTTGATGACAAGAAGAGCTTACAGGGGACCCAGGCGGAGCAGTGAGGTGCTGTGACAGCCACAGGCAGAGAAACACTTTTGGAAAACGGTGGTGAGACGAGAACTAGGACAGACCTTGCTGATCTTCACAGCACAGACGTCACGGTGGGGAAGACGGTGATGTGGCGCATGGGATGCACTCGAGGTGGGCGGGGCTGCACAGCTGCAGAAACTGAGGCGGGTGGTGAAGACCTTCGTGTTCTTGGCCTAGTTACCCCATCTCTCTGAGCCTTTTCTTCCCTCCTTCTAAAATGACACATTGTGGATGCTCAAATGACACCCAACACTGCCCAACAGCTCTGCCCTTGGGAGGAGAAGGTGGAAGGGATGTGGCTGCCAGAGTCGAGGCCAGGTCCTGCCAGCATGTGGTGACTTTCCTGACCCCATGGGTGACTTCCTGCTCTCCCTGTTCTGAGCAAGCCGACAACAGAGGCACCTCGGGGAGTTGGGCAATGTTATCTTCAACATCTGTTCTCTGAATGTTTAAGGCAGGGGAGTTGGGATCATGCGGAGGGCCTGGCACCTTCTGCTGTGGAGAAATCCTCAGGTCACCTGCAGATGCCTGCTGGGGTTTGGTTTTGGAGTGGCAGGAGAGAGGAGGTCTGGACTCGGGGCTCAGCTTTGGCCTTGTAGCCCTGGAAAGTCACGGCTTCCCAGTCCTGCAGTCCTCAGCTGACACATGGAGGCCTCTTCAGCCAGCTCAATCCAGGGTGCGGTTCCTTACTGCAGTGGGTCTCCAGAACGTCCCTCCTGGAGAAGGTTGTTGTCATCTTTCGGATGGAAAGATACTTCTCTCCTGGTGAGATGCTTTTACATCTATTGTCACAGTTAGTTCCCAAACAACCTTCGGAGCCTGGTATTGTCACTCCCATTTAATACCCAAGGATAATAAGTTTCAGAGGCTAATGAGTCACTCAGGTGAGAAAGGGATCATTGGCACCAGGCAGAAATAAATTGTGATTGGGCAGGGAATTTGCGGGAGTATTGGCCAGAGGTGTGCGTAAAGGATATGCAGGGGTAAGGGACTTTTGGAGTCATGTGCCCAGAAGCTCCTGGAATACATGGTTATGGATTAGAAGATAACCCACAAGGCCCACAAGTCCAAATAGGATCAAAATACATTGTTTTAAGGAATGAATGCTCTGGCCTTTGGCCTCCCCACACTCCAATTTATGTTTTAGATTGGGCCCAGGGTCGGTCATTTAACAGCCTGTGCTTCCCCATCCCCTCTGTGAGTTCCTGCACAGTCGCCCTTCATTTCTCTTTGATTCTTGCTTCCTGGTTCTATCAATAAAAAGCCACAGAAGCTTCAGTTTGGGTTGTCCTTATCAGACTCTCTCACACTGAGGGGTCTCAGTTAGTGGCAGCCCCCTTGGTGTTGCGATTGAACATCGACTCTGAGTAATCTTTCATCCTTCTGCTCCATGCCACCATGATGAGCTGCGACAGAAATTATTGATGGGAACCATAAATGATGGCCTGCTTTTCCTGGCAAAGGAATCGGTTAAGAGGCCAACGCTTGGAGGAGCAATGAAGCCCTTTCCTGATCTGAGAGCAAATCTGTTCCTTCTGTGGATCTCACCAGGTTTTCTCACTCCCGCCCCACTGTCACTGTGTCTACGCCTGGTCCCTCTCCTGCTCCGCAATCCTGCTTCTCCTGCCTGTTGCCCAGGGCGGGCCGTTCCCAGCACTCGTCACACAGGCAGAAGCCGAAACGGCGTCCGTCTGCGCAGGCCAGCGAGGCTTTCCTAACCCTCCACCCGCAATGGTGCGGCATTTCCCGGTATTTGTTGAGTTTTGTGGTTCTTTCCTGATTCTTCTGTGTGTGCCCTGAATTAGAGATACTTTCCTCTTTATCTTCTTGATCTTGGAATAAAATGGTGAGCTGTTTTTGGATTTCATGCAAACTAAACCCATGACAATAGCTGGCACGTAACAAACCCTCACAGCTACTTCTGATTTCAGGTATGGCTGTGCTTAGCTGTTCCCGGGCTTATCTACGTACTCACTGAGCTGCTGACCACGGGTTGGTGTTAGGGCTCCAGCTGGGTATAAAGCCGCAACAATGAATAAGACATTATTCTGTGGACTAGTGTGGGACAAAGCTGCTCGTTTCTTCTGCTGCACCCTCTGCCACCCGTCTCTGCCGGGGCTCCCTGCCTCGCCGGTGTGCGCAGCGGGTCAGAGCTCTGCTGGGCTCGTGCCCTCCTCTGACCTCTGTGAGGCGAGTGTCCCCAGGTCTTCTCCATTTCTAGATGAGAAAACTGAGACTTCACAGTGTGAACCAACTTGTCTGGCATCTCACAGTTCCCGCGTCCACAGTGGCCCCTTCCCCAGTTCTTGTGAACTTTTTCTTTTGAATACGTGTTTGGAGGACGTGGTGATTCTGTTTCTCATGGGGAGCTGGTACATGTACTTCACACATCCTAATTCCTTTTTCACCTCCTTGCCCTCTATTACGGCTTGTGTCCAGATGTCTCCCCCACCAAAGCCTCATGCAGGCATAGGTGGGGCTTTCCATAGGCAGTTGAATCTGGAGTGTGTGATTGACTCATGGCACAATACTAGGATTAAGGGCACTAGGATTAAGGGTGTGTGATTACTAAATTAGTCCCCTAATTGGTTTGGCACCCACCCTAAGCCAGGTAACCTACATAGAAGATAAAAGTCAGCAGAAAGAAGCTGCTATTGTTACTCGCAGGTTGCTGGCTTGCTTTTGCTGCCTTCGGCCTGCCATGAACTATTTCTCCTCTGTGATGCCCTCTGCTATGAGCCACCTACTTTGGAGCCAGATGATTATGGCCTGAACCCTCTATAAACTGTGAGCTAAAGAAACCTTTCCTCCTTTAACTCTGGGTGTCAGGTAGTTTGTCTCAGCCATGAGAAGAGTAACTAAGATGCCCTCCCTCGCTCTTGCCCCCTTCCGTCCCTTTGTCCCCTTCTCTTCTGCAGCAGTTCTATCTCCCTGTTTCCCATTGTCTATCTGTTATCTTTCTCTTTAATTTATTTGTACTTTGGATTTCTCTCAGATAAGCTGTTTAAGCTTGTGTGTCTGATATATTTCACCTCAATCTTGAGGTGCATCCATCCATTTTCCTACAGATAACTCAAGTTTGTCCTTCTTTATCACCAGATCTGATTTCTGGGCTCATGGTGCTTCCAAAAAGGGAGGAAGAAAGGTGAAGATTTGCATAGGGCAGGAGGGGAGAGGCTCCTGGGAGCAGCAGAGGTGAGAAGGAAGAGTCCACTGGGGCCTCGGCAGCCTCTCTGTGGGGAACTCTGCTTCTGGGGCTCTCCCAGGCTGCCCAGGTGTGAGCAGGTGTGGGCCCCCTGCTCCTCCTCCGAGCTGAGCACCTGGCCAGGTGGGAGGCAGGTCTTCCCCTGAATTTCCATAAACTTTGGTTCCACCTTCACCCACAGGTTTCAAAATCAGCATTTCCATTAAAAGTGTTCAGAGTCAAAGCAGGCTGGCTGGCTTTCTTTCTTTCTTTCTTTCTTTCTTTCTTTCTTTCTTTCTTTCTTTCTTTTGCTGCATTGATGTATTGATGGTGAAGTGCTTCAGAATGGCCAGTGGCAGCTGTCTAGCAGGGAGGATGGGAATGACCCATGGACCCCCAGCTGCCCCCTGGTAAGCTGAGGCAGGCCAGGCTGGGGGCTGAGTTTCCAGTCCCTGAGTTTGCAAGGCGTTGTCCAGCTGCAGCGCTCCCATCGGCTCAGGGCCAGGCTTCTGGCAGTGCACAGTGCTCTGCTTGTCTCCACGAGCTGCATTGCAGTCCCAGCTCCAGGTTCCAGTCAATAAGGACCAGCCAGAGTTGCCACCCAGGCCCTGAGTGATGGATTGCACCGTCTGACTCCCGAGCTCTGCCTTCTCACACTGGATCTAATCCAGAGAGGTCAGCTCCTCCCACTGGGTGCCATGCACCTTGGTATCTTTTCCAGCCCTGGTCTGCTTTACAGGGCGAGGCAGTTCACACTGCAGGGCAGACCTGCAGAATCAGGAGGTTGGAACCCAGTCCTCTCCCCAAGGAACTTGGTGGCCTTGGGCAAGTTACTTTTTTTTTTTTTTGTGGCACCAGAGATCGAACTCACAACCTCGTTCCTGCCAGGCAGGTGCTTAAGCCACTGAGCCAAACTTCCGGCCATAGTTTTTTGAGACAGGGTTGCACTATGTAGTTCAGGCTGGCTTTGTACTCATGTTGTAACCCAAACAAGACTTGAACTCACAATGCCCCTCCTGTCTCAGCCTCCTGACTGCTGGGATTAAAAGCATGCGCCACCACGCCCGGCTTAGGCAAGTTACTTAAGGCTCTGCGGGCGAGTTCTTGAAGGCCCTTCGTGCTCCTTGAAAGCTGAGGCTTCATCTGAGTCGAGTCTGAATTCCTGAGTTGTGCACAGTGTGTCCTAGGCTCCTGTGATGTCCCCTGAGCTGAGTTCCATGTCCCCATTGCATTCTGGGAACTGAGTGACTCTGGTTCAGGATTTAGACCCTGAAAGCAGAAGATCCCAGTGTCGGAGCTGGTGTGAGGATCTCAGAAATTGCCTGGCCTCACCTTTGGCTTTGGGTAGCTGTGATTAGAACATACATGTGCTAATTTCTTTATTAAATATAATACGATGTGTACATGTTTTCATTTGCGTGTGATCGCATAATTCACTAACATTAATATGTAGCTAAACAGGACTGAGCCAGGCTTATAAAAATCATCTGTATTTTAGAAATCTCCCAATGACATGTGATGCTATGCTGGTAAAATAGTCAAAGGTAATAATGGGACAGAGGAATTGCAGGAAAGACAATTCTTTCGCTGTTCCTGCACGCCGGTCCCCTTCCCAGCGGTGGACACTGTTGACATTGGCTGCTTTTCTTTCACAGACACTAGGCTTTTTCTCTGCATCTGTACATGGGAGCCTGCACACAGATGTAGGTTTTCTGTCTTCTTGTTTTCCCCACATGAATGTGCTCAGGCGACACTTGGATTGATGAATTGGTTTTATCATTTTGCTTCACTGTGGAGAGCTTTTCTTGTCCTGTTCCCCTGAGTTCCTTTTCTTTTTTGAATTAAATTAAATTAATTAACTAATTTTTTTTTACAAAGAGTCTACATAAAAATCAATAGAACGGATAAGCAGGTTTAGCAAGGTCATGGTACAAGGTCACAAAGCCATATATAGAAATCTAGTGTTGGCCTATATACAAGCAATGAACAATTCAAAAGTAAAATTGTAAAGGCACAAGTTACAACATCACAAAAAAGCTTAAAGTAACATTACTGTATAAATTTACCAAAATACATTCATTATCTATATCATAAAAACTATAAAAACTGATCAAAAGTACTCAAATACAACTTAAATAAGTGGAAAGAGACTATGTATGTGAATTGGACAAATATCAAAGCATTTATTCTCCCTAAACTTATCTACAGATTCACCTCAGTATCTATCAAAATCTCATCTGAATTATTTTTTCTTTTTTTTTTTTCAGCGAAGGGAGACATTGAATTTACTTCTGGACAGGCCATGTGAATGACAGGAGGCTATTGTGCTTTTTTTTTTTTAGGCTATCTTAACTATTTTTTATACACATGTATAGAAACATATACATAGTTTTTCTTTCAGTTTGTCACACAAGTGAAACAGCACAATGCTTACACATATGTGACTTATTTATTTCACTAAGTATGTTCTACATCTGTTTAAGTATAAAAGTGTCCAGTTCATCATTCTTTATAGCTGAATAGTATTCCATTATATAGAAATACCACATCTTTTTTTGTCCATTCCTCAGTCAATGGGCATTTAGGTTGTTTCCAAGATCTGGCCATTATGAACTGCACTGCTATAAACATAGGTGCACATATATCACTGTGGTATGATGTTTTTAATTCTTTTGGGAAGATACCCAGAAGGGGAATAGTTGGGTCAAATGGGACCTCCAATCCTAGCTTTCTGAGGAATCTCCACTCTGACTTCCAGAGGGGTTGCACCAGCCTGCATTCCCCCAGCTCCCTTTCTGACGCCTGCCTTGGAGGCCTCCTGAGCTCTCTCAGGACCTGCTGTGGCTCACAGCCTCGCAACCACCCCGGAGAGCTCAAGGAGGGCCTGCTGCTTCCGGGGGCCGCTGGCCCTGGAGGGATCAGGGAGTGGGTGACTCGCGAGGTTGGGTGGAAACCTTTGTGCAGCACCAGCCAGGGTGCAAAGGGCTGTCTCAGCCCAGGGGTCCTAGCTGTGTGGCAGAGGGCACGTCCTCTACTACAATTCCCATTTCCCAAGTGAGGAAACGGAGCGCTAAGAGGGCAGAAGCGACTCCGACACACACGAGGAGTCTTTTCCAGTCCTTCCCTTGGGAGAAGCTGAGGCATTGCTTTCAGATTGCAGTGGATGGACCTGGATATGATTTTGCCAGGAAGATTTGTTTTCTTTCAACCCTCAAAGTTTGTGCTTCTGTTAAAAGACTGAGCAGATGGCTGGACCCCGTGTCCCCACTGGTCCTCCTCCCGTCCCGTGACCGCTGCACCTCCAAGCACAGGTCTCTCAGGCCAGACCCCTGCTCTGCACTCACCGGAGCCGAGGGGAGTTTGGCAAACAGGGACAGGTCCAGAGGGGAGTTCTTGGATGAATGAAGAGATGTGAGACAACTTACTTAAAATCAAGGCCGGTTTTGTACCCTTGGGAGTCCTAGCATCATGGGCTGAGTAATTCCCTGGCATGTGCTTGGTGGGGTGCAGCGTTCAGCAGCTCTCTCTGCTGCAGCACCTTGGGTTGTGACAACCAGAAAAGTCTTTGTTAGGTGCCTTTGGGGTGAGGGATAGATTGCTCGGGGCTGGGAGCCCTTCTCTGAGGGGTAAAGTGATTCAGGGCGCATGATCCAGACGAGGGGATCTCGGGAGGAGGACAGCTCCACCCTCAGGTGTCTGAGGGGCTTAGCGGGTGAAGGATGCAGTCCATTGCAGCCAGGAAAGTGGAAGCCTGGGCTGGGCTTCGGGTGGCACAGGAGTGAATAATGGCTTACAATGGACCAGCTGTGTGGTCGTGGGCAAAGCATTGGAACTTTCTGTCTCAGTTTCAATGTTGATGCTGGGCAAGAAGAAGAACAATACAGTCCCACGCACAGCATTACAGGAGATAATGAGATGGTGTGTGCCACTGCTCTCTGGAGGTAAAAGGAACTTGCTGTTTACTACTGTGATTGTCCCAAGTTGAATCACAGGGTAGGCTTGGGCTAGACACGAGTGTAATAAATACAGTGGTTCAACACTTGCAGGAGGTCAAGAAGTTTATGGAAGGAATGAAACCAGTGCTGAGAAGCTACCTGAGGTCTCCCTACCTACCAGGCAATGTGATTTTTCTTTCTTGTTCACCTCAGCCCTGATCTTCCTCACTCCTACCTGAAGAAAGTCTTGTATCTTTGTCTAAGCAGCCGTGAGCTTACCAGCCGCGAGGGAGAGGTTCTGAGAAGTCAGCCTTTCCAAGGTGACATAAGCTTTACTTCTGCTCTGTGTGACCATCTGGCTGATATATTTGGTTCTGGGAATGGAAGCTTCCCTGGTAACCTGGACTAGAAGAAGCTTTAAGACAAAGGTCTTGCTGGTCTGGTCATCCACACAGGATAATCCTGGGGGCTGAGGATTCCTTGTGTGCTAGGAACTCTGCTGGGTGGAGCTTGTGCTGATAGAAGAGGAGCGAGTCCTGGTTGTGGTCGGGCTGTCAAAAGACTGCTGAGGGCCTGCTTGGGATAAGGATCTGGATTTTCCAGGAACTCCCCATTCCCCCATTTAACCAATGAAGCAAGGAAAGGAAGGATCTGAGGGAGGCATGGATGCTGGCGGGACAAGGTAGCAGGTAGTGCTGTCAAGGTGAGACTTCAGTGCCCTTTGTGTAGGTGGAGGAGAAGGGGTGCTGGCGTTCTGATATCAGGCCCCAGGCGACTCTTGGCAGGAGGAAAGCTGCCCAAAGCATCTACCTTTGCAAGCATTCTCAGATTTATCTTTGGATGTTCGGCAGGACGGACTTGAGGGCAAGCGGTACCACAACCCCAACCATCTGCACTGCAACCATCTCCCCTGGGGTCTGCTCAGGACCTTGGAGGGGCAGCAGGCTGCAGATGGGGCTCAGAATGGGCCCTCAGCTGAGAAAAGTGGCTTCCTCCCTGAAAGCCACAACTCCTAAGGACCCCACTTCTTCTGCTGCGCCATCCCCGTAAGCTTACATCCTCTCTAAGTGTGTCTTAAAATCTGACCCTAATAAGCAGATAAAAGGAAACATTCATCTATTGTACCTATCATACCATGGACTCTTATTTTTAAAATTATAATGAAAAATGCATAACATAAAATTTAACCTCCTAACCGCTTCTGAATGTGCAATTTATTGGCAGCAAATATTCACAATTTTTTCAACTGCAAATAATGTCCATCTCTAGACAGTTTTTCATCTCCTCTACTTGAAACTTTGTACCACTAAACATTAACTCTCAATTCTTCTCCTCTCTGACTCTGTCCACCAATGAATCTGGCTATTTTGGAGCCTCATATACATGGAATCATATGGTATTTGTTCTATTTCATTTAGAATATGGCCTCAGAGTTCATCTTTGCTGTAGTATGTGCCAAGATTTCTTTTTTGTATAGTACTCAATTCTCTCTCTGTCTCTCTGTCTCTCCCTCTGTGTCTATCTGCCTGTCTCTCTGTCCTTCTCTGTCTCTCTGTCTGTCTCTCTTGCTGTCTGTCTCTCTGTACATGCATGTATATGTGTGTGTATTCATTCATATGTATATGACATTCTGTTTATCTACCCATCTGTTGATGGACAGCCGGGCTGCTTCTGCCCTCTGCTATTATGAATGATATTCTATAAACGTGAGTGCACACCTGTCTGTTTGTGTCTCTGCTAACAGTTCTTTTGGATGCATACTCAGAATAGAAATTGCTGAATCCTATGGCAAGTTATGCTTACTTTTTGAGGAACCACCCTGATACAATGCTCTCCATGGCGGCTACACCATGTTTTCTCACCGACAGTGCAGAGAGGTTCCAGCTTCTCCATAGCCCCATTAACCATACAGACACTGCGTTTCACACTTAAAACAACCATAGTGGGTTATGACACCCATTTCCAGTTGGGCGGCTCCATCCTTACAGGGTCATTCATGACAGGGGAACAAAGAGGATTTAGATTTAGGCTTCTGATGCCAAAGCCAGGGCCCTTCACCCTCTCGAACTGCATCTCCAACAGTGAAAGAGATTCTAAGTTAACTGTAAATATCTATGTGACTCTTGACCACTTTAACTGGGTAGCTAATAATATTTTGGGCACTGAGTCAGGTTCTTGGATTGAGTGGTCATCAGGCCAGTGGATAGGAAGTATCTCTGAAGATAAAGATCTATGTCATAGTTTTGGTCCAAAGCACATACTACAGTTCAATCCCCGGTGCCACCAAAAAAAAAAAAACAAAAAAAACAAAAAAACCCAAAAACAAAGCACATACTACAACTGTCACAAATAATTCACGGCGAGGACAGGATCGCGCTGGGGATGGAAATACTCCTTATGCCAACCAAGGAAGTTTTCATTGGAGCGAGTGCTGGCTACCTCTCCTCATTGTCATTCCACTTGGCTCTTTGCTTGCTCTTGCTGCAGAAGCGCGCTGAGTCCGGGAGCTCGCGACACACCCAGGGGCGGGGAACGAGGATGTGGAGCCCGCGGAGTGACCCCTTGCCTCTCGGTTTTCTGTCCTCTGCCCTTGGACTGATTGCTGTTCAGTGTTCTCATCTTGAAGACAAGAAATAGTAACAGTTCCTGCACCCTGGGGAGGGAAAGATAGACAGTTAATAAAGCATTTGAAAATGCTGTTTTTAATATGTTACTCTAGTTTCTTAAATTGACAAGTAAAAGTTGCATGTTTATGATGACATAATGTTTTTGAAATAGATCTACATTGTAGAATAGCTAAATCAAATATTAACGTGTATATTGTCTCAGATTCTTTTTTTGGTGAGAATGCTTAAAACCTACCCTTTAAGCACTTTTCAAGTATACAATCCATGACTATTAATGCAAGTCACCGTGTTTGCATAGACCTCTGGGACTTGTTTCTCCAATATAACTGAACTTTTTATTCTTGGACCAACATCCCTCCATCCCAATATCCTTCATTCCAGATTTTTATACTGAGTTAGAATAGTGGTTTTCAGTTGGTGTGATTATTGCCTTCTAGGGACATCTGGCAATGTCTGGGGACATTTTTGGCTGTCCCAGCAGTTGGGAAGTCACTGGCGTCTAGTCGGTAGACATCAGGGAGGCTGCTAACATCCTGCGAAGCACAGGACGGCTTCCCGTGCAAAGAGCACCTGGGCTGGAGCGGTGAGAGAGCCGAGGTGAGGGACTCGGCTGAGGAGGCAGGGCGCTCCTTTGTTTCCGTGTGACTGCCTGCCAGGTTTCAGCGGACGTGGCCACTGTCTTGACTGCCATCTACGTCACCAAGTGCCTTGGTCGCATTGGGCGCA
>RJWM01017804.1:0-42325 GCA_004363535.1 Dasyprocta punctata | reverse complement strand
AAATAAATAAATAAATAAAATAAAAATAAAAAGACCAACGGGGGAAAAAAAAAAAAGACATCGCGGGGGCTCTGGATTCAGTCCTGAGCACCAAAGGCAGGGGATACTCTAGAAAACAAATGGACTCATCTTGCCTGGCGTGGTGGTACATGTCTGTAATCCTAGCATTTTGGAGGCTGAGGCAGGAGAATTGCAAATTCATACAAAGTGACTTACGGAGATCCTCTGTTAAACAAACAAACAAACAAACTTGGGCCAGGGATATAGGTTTGGGTTTAATCCCCAGTATCATGCAATACAATCCTAACTCCTGTCTCACTAATTCATGTTACACTGAGTTTCCCAGGCTGGGCCTGAATCTAAGCTCCTCCGGCTTCAGCCTCCCATAGTGTTGAGATTACAGGCATGTGTCTTGTGCTCATTCTTACTCTGCACTCTGTTAAGCCCAAACTCTTTGAGACTGAGGGATCGCTGAAATCAAAGTGTTTATTGAGCCATTACAGAGAGTAGCCTAAGAAGGGCCAAATGCTAAGACAAAATTCTAGAAACTACCAATGGCAGGGCTAGATAGTATTTGGCAAAATGTCTGCTGATCAAAGCTAAGAGCCCTTTTATAAATTTTGGAGAAGGAAAGCAAATAACCTAGGTAGGTTGGCTATAAATAAAAGGAGCACACTGAGCAAGTGTGTGTATACAGATGCCTATAATCCTAGCACTCAGGAGGCTGAGGCAGGAGGACTGCCATGATTTCAAGGCCAGCTCGGGCTACATAGTGAGTTCGAGGGCAGCCTGTACCACATGGTGAGACCCTGTTGAGGGAGACAGAGAGAGACAGAGAGAGAGACAGAGAGAGAGAGAGAGACAGACAGAGAGAGACAGAGAGAGAGAGAGAGAGAGGAAAAAAAGCGGTAGGGTAGTGAGAAGCAGAAAGAGCTTTGGGACAGGGGGCTGTCCACAGGGAGAAGCAGTTACTGCTCCTGGATTGCTGGGTTAGCCCCCCAGAGAGTTTGCCGCGGAGCAAGCGGAGGCAGCAGTCACCCAGTCACCCACATGGGGACTGAAATGAAGGTTTTGGCATCAAGGCTCTGTTGCTCTCACCTGCAGCTGCCCACAGATGAGCTCCGCACCCCACCCCAGCCTGCCTGCCCGTCCTCTGCGGAATCTGTCCCTTATCATCTCCTTCCGGTTCTCAAAATAGTCTTGTATTTGAATGCTGCAACTTTAGTTGGCCCTTGGTATCTTTCAGTTCTAGAATTTTTAAATAGATTTCCTCCCACCCCTCCTACTCTTGTAGATAAATGCTCACATCTACATTTCCCCTCCTTTCCTTTCCTTCTTTCCTTCCCTTCTTCTCTTCCTTTTTCTTGCTGGGGCAGGGGAGTGAAGCTAGGGCCCTGCACCTGCTGGAAAGTGCTCTAACACTGAGCTACACACTGGGCATGGTGGCGCACGCCTTTAATCCCAGCACTCGGGAGGCTGAGGTAGGTGGAGTGTTGTGAGTTCAAGGCCAGCTTGGGCTACAACGTGAGCGCAAGGCCGACCTGAGCTACATAGTGCAACCCTGCCTCAAAAAACCAGGGCCAGGAGTTTGGCTCAGTGGCTTAAGCACCTGCCTGGCAGGCGCGAGGTTGTGAGTTTGATGCCCAGTGCTGCAAAAAGACAAAAAACAATCCCCAGCCCTGTTTTTTGAGACAGGGTCTCACAATGCAGTTCAGGCTGGTCTTGAACTCACTTTGTAGCCCAGGCTGGTCTTGAATTCACAACAATCCTCCTGCCTCAGCCTCCTGAGTGCTGGGATTAAAAGTGTGCACCACCATGCCCAGCTTCCATATATATATAGATAGATAGATAAATTTTTTTTTTTTTTTTTTTTTTTTTTTTGTGAAAGGGTCTCAATGTGTAGTTCAGGCTCACCTTAAACTATGTAGCCTAGGTTGGCGTCAAGCTCATGGGTTCCTCCTGCCTCAGCCTCCCAAATGGTGGGATTACAGATGCACCCCCACACCTAGCTGCCCATTAAGGTTTTTTTTCTTTTAATATTGGAGATGAAGCCAGGCATGATGGTGTATTCCAGCACTTGGGAGGCTGAGGCAGGAGGATCACCTGTGAGTTCTAGGCAGCCTGGGCTACGTAATGAAACCCTGCTTCAAAAAAAAAATTAATGGAATATTTGAGATGGGTGCTCGCAATGTCCTTCAGGCTGGTCTCCAAGTCCTAAGCTTAAGCCACCCTCTTACCTCAGTCCCCTGCCTGGCTTTTTGTCATTTATTTGTTTGTTTGTTTTTTGTGGCACCAGGGATTGAACTCACAACCTCGTGCCTGCCAGGGCAGGCGCTTAAGGCACTGAGCCAAACTCCCAGCCCTAGTTTTTTTGAGGCAGGGTCGCACTTTGTAGCTCAGGCCGGCCTTGCGCTCACATTGTAGCCCAAGCAGGCCTCAAACTCACAACACTCCGCCTACCTCAGCCTCCCGAGTGCTGGGATTAAAGGTGTGCGCCACCACGCCCAGCTTTCTTTTTCTTTTTTTTAAAACAGGGTCTCACTATTGTAGTCCAGACTGGCCTGGAACTCACAGTGATCCTCCTGCCTCAGCCTCCCCACTGCTGCACCACCAGCCTGGCAGGAACAGACTTGATTATCTAATGGGTTGTCATTTGGCCTGGTTCTTAATTGTACAAGGATGTTGAGTCGCTCATGAGTTTATTGGCTTTTTGAAGCGAAAAGAATTTGAGTTGGCACCTCTTTGTCCTATGGCTGGGAGCCACAGTACAAACTCCAAGTTGGTGATTTACATGTGGTTTTAGGACTGGCTGCACTTGAAGTGGTCAAACTGGTGCATCATCAAACTGCAGTCCTGCTGTTTCACAATCTCAGTCTCCCCAGAAGTAGGTGCGATGGTGGCCCACTCCTACGATCCAGCATTCAGGAGAGGCTGAGGCAGGAGGATCCCAAGCTTGAGCTCATTGTGGACCACTTACTAAAACCCTTAGAATCTGCAAGTCTAATAAGCTTCCCCTGTAATGCTGGGGTATATGGTTTGAGCCACCTGCATATTTCAGGTAATATGGCCAGATGGGCCTGTAGAACTCTGGAACCTAAAGTTCCTAAAAAGCAAGACTAAGTTCTGTGGGGCAAGTTAGAAAAGTGTGTGTGTGTGTTTTTGTTTTTTTTTTTTTTTCTTTTTGCGACACCGGGGATCGAACTCACAGGCTCACACCTGCCAGACAGGCGCTTAAGCTGCTGAGCCAAACTCCCGGCAGTGTGTGTGGGTCTTTGTTGCTGTTCCTATGATGACAAAAATCACTAATATGCCCTATCTTGCACCTGACACCCCAGTACGGTTGTAAGACAGTGAGGCTGGCCTGCAGCTGTAGAGTTAACAGACATACTGGAAAATCAAGCATTTAAAAGTGGGGCCTTCTTTAAGGTCATCGATCCCAGCCTTTGAAGACCACCCACATGGTTAGTGGGGATACCAGGAGCCAGCCCCCCCAACAAACAAAAAAAAATCAAATTGGGCATGGTAGTGCACACCTGTTATCTCAGCACTCCAGAGGCTGAAGCAGGAGGATCTCTGCTTTTGAGGCCAGCCTGGAATACAAAGCAAGACTCTATCTCCAACAAAACAAAACAAAACAAAAACCAAACCAAACCAGAAAAGGAAAACCACAAAGTCCTACCCACTTGAGCCAAGGGAATCATCTGCTCTGTTCCAAAATTCAATTAGAATAAAGTACAAATTCCAGGTCATAAGGGACAAATACAGGAGTAGAACGGTCACTAAAGTAGCCTGCTGTTTAACTTTTTTTTTTGTTTGTTTGTTTAACTTCTTTTTTTTTTTTTTTTTTGCGGCACCGGGGATTGAACTCACAACCTCGCTTAAGTCACTTGAGCCAAACTCCCAGCCCTGGTTTTTTGAGGCAGGGTCGCACTATGTAGCTCAGGCCGGCCTTGCTCTCGCGTTGTAGCCCAAGCCGGCCTCGAACTCACAACGCTCCTCCTACCTCAGCCTCCTGAGTGCTGGGATTAAAGGCGTGCGCCACCACGCCCGGCTTTGTTTAACTTCTTAGCATAGTAAAAACCACACCCAGAGGTGGAGATTTAAAATGGTACCGAGAAGAGGCCTGGTATAGAAGAGCCCAGGTGCAACTACAAGTGTGGCCCCACCTCTCCTGCAGATGCCACAAAAGCTGTACACCTTTGTCCTTTGTTTGGGTCAGCATGGGAGTTTTGTTCCCCCATGTGCACGAGTATAAGAATAAAAAGGGCTCAGCACTCAGGAGGCTGAGGCAGGAGGACCACTGAATTCGAGGTCAGCTTGAACTACATAGCAAGACCCTGTCTCAGTAAAAAACCTAAATAACTGCCGGGTGTGGTGGCGCAGGCCTTTAATCCCAGCACTCGGGAGGCTGAGGTAGGAGGAGCGTTGTGAGTTCGAGGCCGGCTTGGGCTACAACGCAAGCGCAAGGCCGACCTGAGCTACACAGTGTGACCCAGCCTCAAAAAACCAGGGCTGGGAAATTTGGCTCAGTGACTTAAGCGCCTGTCTGACAGGCGCGAGGTTGTGAGTTCAATCCCCGGTGCCGCAAAAAACAAAAAAAAAAAACACCTAAATAACATAAAATAAAATAATAAAAATAAAAAGGGTTACTGAAGTAGAGTGCCCTAGCACTCTGGAGGCTGAGCCAGGAGGATCGCCACGAGTTGGAGGCCAGCCTGGGCTACATAGTGAGTTCAAGATCGGCCTTAATTACATAGTGAGCCCCTGTCTCAAAAAATAAATTAACTGCAAATATATAAAACTTGCTTTGTTTCTGACAGAAAACACAAAAACCCACGGACCGGGCAGCAGTGTTGACAACCCGTCGGCAAGGGAGTTCCCTCGGAGTGACCTTTGCCTGGGCCAAGAAGGAGGGTGTGTGGAGGGGTTGAGGGGTGTCGTCCCCGTCCAGGTGGCTGCACCAGGTCAGCAGGGAGAAGCCAGGTCCGGGTTTCCGTCGCCAGCACCCAAGATGGCGGCACGACCGTCGCCACCACGAGACCCACATGCTCCGCGCCTCATCTGGGGCCACTGTGCGCCTCGCTGGACTTTTGCAAGTCACGGTGGGAACCCTCAAAGTGGGTATTCCGCACTCCAGCGCCTGTCACACCGTCTTGCGTCCCAAGCTTCCGCGCTCCGTCCGCAGTCGCAGAAGGGATTGCACCTGTAACACTACCTGGCTAGAACGCGCAGCCAAGGTCCGCAGGAGGCAGAGCACCAAGGCCTTCGCCGCATCCATTGGTGGGCCCACGCCGTGGGGCGGGCGCACACCCTCATTGGTCTGTGGACATGTCAGTCTTGGTGAATACAGAGGAAGCCCGCTCAGGTATTGGGCCCTCTCCGTTGTCAATCAGAGCGACATCCGGCGTCGACCGAGGCCTGGGCTCGGTGATTGGAAAAGCTGTTTTGGGGGCGGGTACGGCGGTCGGGCTTCCGAGTGCGGGGAAGGAGGGGGCGGGGAGGGAAGCGGAGGCTGGGAGCTCTGGGCCGGCCGGCTGTGGCGGCGGCGAGGCCGGGACTTGGGCCAAGGGCCTGCCGTGGCAGCAGCGGCGGACGCCGAGCTCTGCAGTGGGTATCGGGCACGTTAGTTTCCCCGAGGGATGCGGCGCGGTGGTGCCGAGGCTCACGCGCTGGGGGTGGCGGGATGCGGCCTAGGGGCGAGGGGCGAGGGGCGGGCGGCTGTGGCCGAGCCAGGCTGCTGTCGGGCTGGGGTCTTTGGGCCGGCGGGGCAGAGCCGCGGGCCCCCGGGGAACCTGCTCGGGTGGGCCGGTCGGGAGGGCTGCGGGCGCTGGAAGGCGTGGTCGCGGCCCGGCCGGGGGCGGGGTGGGGCCGGGGCGGAGGGCGGGGTGAGCCCGCGCGCTCGTTGGCTGCCGGCCGCGGCCCGGTTCCGGGCACGCATGCACTCTCTCGCCGGCGGCCTCCCCGCCGCTGGACGCCGAGCCGCCGTTTGTGAGCATGGCGACGCAGACCCCGCCGGAGTCGGGTACCCGGTCGTGGGGGTGGGTGGCCCCGGGCGCGGGCTTGGAGGAACTTTGCTCGATTTCTTGAATTTAATTGGCTCTTGGCAGGTTTTAGTAGTGAGTTGCGTGAGAACTGGAGGCCGGCGCGGGCAGGAGTGGAGGGTTTCAGTTGTGTTTACTCCAGCGCGATGGGGTGCGCGCGCCGGCGCGCCTGTGTGTGTGCGCGCGCCTCCTTATGGTCCTGCGCCCCTTCCAGAAGTTGGCTAGACGGGTCACCGCAGAGAAAAGGTAGTAAGTCTTTCGTTTATAGGTTAATAGAAGCTTCGGGATAGAGACCAGAAAGGCAGATTTCCCCCTCTCCCCACTTGGCAGCCGGGTTGAGAACTTGGCCGTATCCTCTGCTTTGACTCAGAAGGTCACAGGAACAGAGATAAAACCTGCTATGCAAATTGTTCCCGGGGTGCAGCCCGGGGAGAGAGTCCGACCCGCTCGGTCTCTTTTATTGTTGAGTTTCTTCATTGTTTTCGTATTCTCTACTTTTCCTGTCTCTTTTTTTAAGTGTGGGGGTGGTGGGAAAAAGAAAATCAGGTTTCGAAGTTGGGAAAACAAAAGGTACTATTCTTACTTTGTGTGGAGCCGTGGCCTGAACCTTGTCCCGGACGTTGTCCTTCTGTTCGTTCACACTTCCACCCGTGAATAATCTCTGCCTCCCTTTCTCAACGATTTTCTCCTGACAGTTGGAAACCAGCTTTAAGATAGAAAAAGGGCTTCTCACCCTAAAAATAGGAGCTGGGTAAAGTGCCCGCTTAGCAGGAGGAGAGTTTGTAAGTTGGACAAAGTGCAAGAGACTTGGGCATTGGTTATTTATCCAGAGCGAGCTACTTTTGTTTGTTTGTTTTGACTTTTTGAGACAGGGTCTCACTATACAGTTCAGGCTGGCCTTGAGCTCACTTTGTAGCCCAGGCTGGCCTTGAACTTGAACGATCCTCCTGCCTCTGCCTCCCGAGTGCTGGGATTACAGGCATGCACCACCAAGCCCGGCATAAAGAGTGAGCTACTTTTTTAAGAGACTTGCAGATTTAATATCAAGAGGTCCTCATCACCAAGACCTTCTTGTGTCAGTACCTTTTGTTCTGACCGTAATGGGTTATTCTGTTTCTCTGGGTGTTTCTGCCCTGCTTTCCTGAGGCTCTCCCAGCCCAGTCCCTGCGTGAGGGGTGTGGAATCTCATCTGCCTGCTCTTGTGACTCCTATTTCAGGTTCCACTGGAAACCCCCCTGGTAAGTCTGGAGGAGGCGGGACCCTGTGACCCAAGACAAAGGCCTGGAGCTCCAGCCAAAGAAAATAAACCTAGAGGGAGGAGGAGAAGAAGTCTCAGCTGCTGCTGGGCTAGGCCTCCACAGAGCCTGCAGAGGGGACAGTGGCGCCGTGAGGGGAGGCGGCTGGCTGTATGTGGACTGAGGAGACTGTAAGTCGTCAGGGCCGCAGGTCCTGGACTGGTTGAGGCACGTGCGCACTCCGAGGCGAGACAGCCGGAAGGGAAGCGTGAATGTGGCCTGGAGTGTGGTGGCCTTGGTTCCACGGGGTGCGTGTTCCTCTGGGGCCATTGGGGCGCTCAGCCCCTGTGTTGTGCCAAGGAGGGGTGCAGGGTTGGCACTGAGGAGGGTCACCCGCTGGCTGAAGCGGCAGTCTTTTGGAAGATTTAAAACCCAAAAAGCATAAACGTTCCGGTCCTTCAGCGATGCTTTCTCTGAAGAAATACTTAACGGAAGGACTACTCCAGGTCACCATCCTGCTGAGTCTGATTGGGGTGCGGGTGGACGTGGACACCTACCTGACCTCGCAGCTGCCCCCGCTCCGGGAGATCATCCTGGGGCCCAGCTCTGCCTACACGCAGACGCAGTTCCACAACCTGCGGAACACCTTGGATGGCTACGGGATCCACCCCAAGAGCATAGACCTGGACAATTACTTCACCGCCCGGCGGCTGCTCAGCCAGGTGAGGGCCCTGGACAGGTTCCAGGTGCCGACCACTGAGGTGAATGCCTGGCTGGTTCACCGCGACCCTGAGGGGTCCGTCTCGAGCAGCCAGCCCAGCTCCGGCCTGGCCCTTGAGAGTTCCAGTGGCCTTCAGGATGTGACAGGCCCAGACAGCGGGGTGGTGCGAGAGAGCGAGACAGAACAGGGCTTCAGTGAAGATCTGGAGGACTTGGGGGCTGTAGCCCCCCCAGTCAGTGGAGACTTAACCAAAGAGGTAAGTGGCCCCATGGAGGGCGGGCAGTGGGGCCTTGGGGCTGGGGAGGAGAGGGCTGAAGGGGGACAATGATTTCAGCACTGAGCTTTAGAAGTTGGGGGGCGATGTCTCAGGCTGCTGGACAGGAGGGCCCGAGTTGTCTGAGTGGGGCGCTGCGTGGAGGGTGCTTCCTTGGGCAGAGCCAGGACCACCTCCGTGGCGGTGGGAGGCTCTCTCTGGCCTGTTCTGCGTGTTTATTGCTTGGATTTCAGCAGGACTGCGGTGGGGGTGGGTCATGTGACAGCTCGGGTGCCATGTGTATCTGTTGCTAGGACACAAATGCTGTGTGGCCTCTTGCCTTGTACCTACCCCCACACTGAAACACGTGTGTGCACCCTAAAGTTCTTCTTTGTGGTCAGGCCTGTTGTCGTGAGGCTGGAGAGCTCAGCTGTCCTGGGCCCGAGCCAGCGCGCAGGCCTGGATGGTGACTCTTGGCTGGGAGAGGCCAGGGCTCCTGTTGCTGCTGAAGCCGCCCAGCAGGGAGGTGGCCAAGGAGGCTGCAAGGTACAGATGGTGCTGCTGCCCGACCCAGGCGAGCCCCATTCGAGGCAGGGCCTTGTCTTGTGGCCCACATGCCTGTTGAGGCAGAAGGGGGTGCGTTTCCCTTCCTGGAGTGATGCAGGGGGCTCCTGCTGCCCCTGCCTCCCAGCCCTGAGAGCTCTGGGGAGAGCGGGCCATGTGTGCTGGGCTGCAGAGGGGCGTGGAGAGCTGGAGCTACCCACATGGGCAGACCCCGTGTTCACTGCCTGCGTGGGGCCTGCCCCTGCCCTCAGCTTTCCAGTGTTAGTGACGGCGACCAACATGGCTTGTCCTGGGCCTGTGGGCCTCATCTCGGGGGTGACTGGCAATGTTTGGAGACTCTTGGTTGTCACAGCTGGGGGTGGCACTAGCGTCTGGGTAGAGTGAGGCGGAGGATGTTGCTGAGCCCCCTAAACAGCACAGGTCTTGCTGACCTCAGTTCGTCAGCAGTGCTGGGGCTGACCCGGCTCTCACTCTGCCAGCTTTGGACGACCTGCTCGGAGCCCGGGGTTATCCAATCGCCGGAGCCAGGAGCGTTTCTTGCCTTCTGGGGTTCTCGTCTTAGACCCCTGTAGTGCAGTTTGGACCTCGTTTTCTGCTCCTCTTTCCCAGCTTGGACCTCGTTCTCTGCTCCTCTTTCCCATCCTTGGAGCGGGCTCTAGTATGGCCTGGTGTTTGGGAGAAGCACACCCTGCCCCGGGGACAAGAATGGCCCTGCCCCGCGGAGGGCTGGCTGCACTGGGGGGCTGGCACCTTGACCTTGCTGCGTTCTGGCCTTGGTGAAGGTTGTGCTGTCCAGCCCAGGCCGTCAGCACTGCCTTGGGGAGACAGTGGGGCCACACGGAGGGCCTGGGCCGGGGGAAGGGCAGTTGTGATGTGTCCAGAACATTTCCTCAGCCACTCAGGGATAAAAATACCCAGGTCCGGAGCATGTGACAGACAGCAGCGTGGAGCCGTATTATCCCTGGGGTGGCAGTGTGCTCTGTGGCCATGCTGTCTGATGGGCAGCCGTGGCCTAGGCCCTGGGCCGGGGTAGGATTCCCCTGGAGGCTGGCATTGTGCCTGGAACAAGGGGTGGCCTGTTGACAGCTCTTCCCGGGCTAGCAGCAGGCCGTGGTGGGGGACATGTTGTGTCCAACCCGACCTTCGATCCAGGGAGCCGACCCCCTGCCCCTGTTCCAGCCCTGTCCAGTTTAGGGCATGGACCAGGTGCTCCTGACTCCGCCAGGGCTTTCCTGCCTGGAGAGACAGGGCGGGCCCAGCGGGAGAGAGCCGGGTGGCACACGGGTGGCTGTGATAGTGGCCTCTACCTGTCTCCTGAGTGCCTGCTGGTGGCAGAACTGCACGTGTGCAAAAATGTCTTTCCTCTTCTTGTGGTCTGGCCTGTGTGAGGGTGACAAAGGTCCTGGGGGCTTTGCTTTTTTCTTGGGTTCCTGCCTGGCCCTTCGATCCCTGGCTAGAGGGCCTGCCGGCCGCAGCCTTTGGAGGAACGGGAAACTCCTTCCCCTTCCCGGCAGGGCCAAGGGAGTGTCCTGCTGCTGAGGCCGAGCTGCGAGGATGGGAGGAGGACAGTGGCGCCCCTTCCCCCAGGGCGCTCTCACTGCGCCACCACCCAGCTGACTGCCGGCTGGGTGGGGCCACCCGCCCCTGGGTGCATCTCCTCAAGGAGACGGAGGCGGCCGGGATGGGCCGGCTCCTTGCGGCAGCTCCTCCAGCTGCCCTGGCGCCGAGATTGGCTCCCATCCGCAGCTAGGTAACAGGCGGTGGGAGGGGATTGGCTCCTTCCGCATCTCCAGCGGAGACTTGGGGGAGGAGATTGGCTGCCGGCGCAGCCTAGGTAACGGTGGTGGGAGGGGATTGGCTCTTTCCGCAGCCCAGCTGCTGACCTGGGGGAGGGGATTGGCTCTCCGCAGCCTCAGCAGTGACCTGCGGGGTGGGAGGGGGAGGGGATTGGCTCCTTGCTGCAGCCTAGGTAACAAGTTTGGGGGGCATGAGGAGGGGGAGCGAGGGAGGAGCGGGCGGCTAGGACCAGGAGGGAGCTCGCCTTCCTCCGCAGCACGAGCACGGAGCATGGGGTGGGAGTCCCGGCTCACTGCAGCCTCTGCGGTGAGCTCCGGGAGGGGGCTGCGGGGCGCCTGAGTGGAACTGGGGTGGTGAGGTGGGAGGGGGCTGCTCCGGGATGGAGGAAGGGGGCTGGGCCGGCCGCCCAGGCAGCATCACGGGCGGGGCACCCTGCTCGGGCCCCTCGGAGCTAGCGAGGGGCCACCCTTCCAGCCTGGCGTGCGCCCTCCGAGCGGGCGGCTCCTTGCCGCCCTGGGGCTCCTCTCGCAGACCATGGCCCGCCTGGACCGCAGCGCACACTCTCACGGTGGCGGCGGCAGGGGCCAGGCCAAAGGTGGCCGGCCCCTTAACTCTTTGCTGGCTGCTCAGCGGGCAGCTCAGCCCCCTTCTGCCCCTGGGCCCGGGGCTCCAGTGCAGGTTGGTGGATGGAGGAGGAGTGCAGGGGAGAGGCCCAGGCGGCCACGAGGGCAGGACCCAGGAGGCGGCCTGTGCCCAGGGAGCGCCCTGAAGGCAGCCCTGGCTCCTTCGGGCTCGTAAGGACACTGCCGCAGGGAGTGGCCCCAGAGGAGGCTGGTGGCTCTCTACTGGGGTTCCACGCCGGAGGCAGTGGGGGTGGCAGTTGGGGCAGGAAGTGCTCAGGAGCTGCGGGGCAGAGCAGAGGGAGTGTTTCGGTGCGCTGGGGCTGATGCTGCTGGGGGATGTCCTTGAGTGGGTCGCCTGCTGGGCAGTCGGAGACCTGGGTGTGGCGAGGCGAGAGTGCGAGCTGGCGTGAGGGACAGCAGGGCTGGCCACGCAGGGTGGGGTGCCCAGTGGGATCATCTGACTGCCGGAGGCTCCCCGGGGATCGAGGCAGCTTGCCGAGCTCAGCCGAGATGGGCATCCTGGCAGGGATGGATCTCGAGGTGAGCCTGGGCGGCAGGAGTTGTGGGCAGGAGTTGTGGGCGCTCTGCACGCTCCTGCTGGGAGCCGGGGAGGGGCTGGCTGGAGGAAGGGCCGGTGGCCCTCAGTTGTCATTGGTTGCAGCAGGTGGTTGGAAATGCAGGGATTTTCCTCGCAGGGCCACCCCACCCCTTTATGCAAATGCAGTGGCACCACAGGCTGATGCAAGCCTGGCCACTGCCCGGCAACTTGGCATGACAGCTGGCAGACCACGTTGTGGGGTCTCCCTTGCCCCAGACCAGCAGTGTCTCCCATGGGCCCCGGGTGTGTCTGGTCCAGACTTGGGCTGCAGACCTGTGCAGAGGCGGTCACGCTGCCGGCTGGGCTGGTGGCACTTCTCTGCTGGGGTGGGGCAGTGACTGGATATGAATGAATGAAGCCCCCCCCAGGAGCAGAGGGTGAGACCAGCAGGTGTGAAGCGGGGAGGACCCCACCCCGGGCCAAGCCAGGTGACTCCAGGCGGGGCCCCTGAGGGCAGGACAGAGAGAGGCCCCGGGAAGCGGAAGGTAAAGAAGTCTTGGTCTGTCTTTCAGGACATAGATCTGATTGACATCCTTTGGCGGCAGGATATTGACCTGGGGGCTGGGCGTGAGGTTTTTGACTACAGCCATCGGCAGAAGGAGCAAGATGTGGATAAGGAGCTGCGAGATGGCCGGGGCGAGCAGGAGGATGCCTGGGCGGGCACGGGCGCGGAGGCGCTGGCCCGAGAGCTGCTAGTGGACGGAGAGACCGGGGAGAGCTTCCCTGCACAGGTACGGCCACCCCTGCTGCCGGCCTTTCTCCTGCACCCCTAGCACTGGGCAGGCTGCGTGCTTCCAGAACCTTCCCCTGCAGAAGGCAGTTGGAGGTTGTGTGAGGGGTGGAGCTCATGTCTGTCGGGGCTTGGTCACTGCTGACTGCGCAGTGGGAGGACGGGCAGCAGACCCTGAGGCGCCCAGTCTGGCCAGGAGACAGCAGGTCAAGGAGGCAGAGTGCCTGGGGTCTCCCTTCACCTCTGTCACTCCCGGGAGTGGGGACAGGAGGGAGATGGCACGCCTTCGTTCACGTTTGGGAGAGGCCAGGCCATGCGGCCAGGGTCCGTGCCAGCCAGACTTAAAGTTGCTGTTGCCACAAGTGTCCAGGGTGGGGAGGATCCCATGGCCATGTCCGCAGAAGAGAGGTGCAGGCCAGGGCCAGCCGGCTCGGTCTCGGCTGCTGGGGTGAACTGAGAGGAAAGGGAACAGGAAGCCAGGTGTAGCTGTGGGCAGGAAGGGGAGGGTGGTCCTTCTGCCTCGGTGACGCCCCTGTGTCCCACCCCAGTTCCCAGACGTCACCAGCCTCCCAGAAGCGGTGCCTGGCGAGAACGAGTCCCCGGCTGTCCAGAGCAGCCTGCTGTCCCCTCTCCTCACGGGGACAGAGTCGCCCTTCGATTTGGAGCAGCAGTGGCAGGATCTCATGTCCATCATGGAGATGCAGGTAGGTGGGCAGGGGGTGGGGTCCTGGGACCCAGGGCCAGCCCCTGGGGCAGCCTTCTTCCTTGGGGTGCGCTCCACAGAGGGGTCTCTGTGGAGGAAATGGAAGCTGAGAGGGGGCAGGCGATGACCGCTTGGAATAGCAGGGTTTCCTGTCGGAACCTTGGGCCCTGGTTGCCCGGCCAAGTGGACCGTAGAGAGCTGCCCTTCCTCCGCTTTCCTGGTCCACTGGGCTGGGGCCCGGAGCAGGGAGCCCCCATCAGCCAGGCACCTGCCTGGCCCTGCACTCTGGTGGGCGCGCCCTGCAGGAAGGTCTCCTGGTGACCCCTGCTCTGCCCCCTCCCAGGCCCTGGAAGCCAACACGTCTGTGGGCGACATCCTGTACAGCGCCCCCCCTGGGGACGCCCTGAGCACCAACTACAGCCTCGCCCCGAGCACACCCATCAACCAGAACGTCAGCCTGCACCAGGCGACCCTGGTGGGCTGCGGCCAGGACTTCTCGCTCTTCAGCCCCGATGTGGAGAGCCTGCCCGCTGCCGGTGCGTCCGGCAGCCCCGCACTGCTCCCGCTGGCGCCCAGCAACTCCACCGGCCTTGGTGCCACCTTCGGCCCCTCCGGCCTGGCCGGGCTCTTCTTCCCGCCCCAGCTCAATGGCACCGCCAATGACACGGCGGGCCCTGAGCTGCCCGACCCGCTGGGGGGGCTGCTGGACGAAGCCATGCTGGACGAGATCAGCCTGATGGACCTGGCCATCGAGGAGGGCTTCAACCCCGTGCAGGCCTCACAGCTTGAAGAGGAGTTCGACTCTGACTCAGGCCTCTCCCTGGACTCCAGCCATAGCCCGTCCTCCCTGAGCGGCTCAGAGGGCGGCTCCTCCTCCTCCTCTTCTTCCTCCTCCGCCTCCTCTGCTGCCACCTCCTCCTTCTCCGAGGAAGGCGCCGTGGGCTACAGCTCAGACTCGGAGACCCTGGACCCGGAGGAGGCTGAGGGCGCCGTGGGCTACCACCCCGAGTACGCCAAGTTCTGCCGCATGAGCTTTCCGGAGCCGGCGCCGGCGCCGGTGCAGCCACCGCGTGCGCCCTACCTGGAGCACGTGGGCCACAACCACACCTACAACCAGGCGCCTGGCGAGGCCGGCCTGGCTGGTGGCCCCCGCAGGGGCGCCCAGGAGCCGCGGGCCGAGCTGCTGGAGAAGCAGCTGAGCCGCGACGAGCACCGCGCGCGCGCCATGAAGATCCCCTTCGCCAATGACAAGATCATCAACCTGCCGGTGGAGGAGTTCAACGAGCTGCTGGCCAAGCACCCGCTCAGCGAGGCGCAGCTCGGCCTCATCCGGGACATCCGGCGCCGGGGCAAGAACAAGATGGCAGCGCAGAACTGCCGCAAGCGCAAGCTGGACACCATCCTCAATCTGGAGCGCGACGTGGACGGTCTGCGGCGCGACAAGGCGCGGCTGCTGCGCGACAAGGTGGAGTTCCTGCGCGCGCTGCGCCAGATGAAGCAGAAGGTGCAGAGCCTGTACCAGGAGGTGTTCGGCCGCCTGCGCGACGAGAACGGGCGGCCCTACTCGCCCAGCCGCTACGCGCTGCAGTACGCGGGCGACGGCAGCGTCCTGCTCATCCCGCGCGCGCCGGCCGAGCCGCAGGCCCGGCGGCCGGAGAGGAAGCCCAAGGAGCGGCGGAAGTGAGGCCGGCGCAGGCGGGCCTGGACCTGGGCCGGAGCCACCGCCTTCCCCACGCGCGTTGCCGGCCGGTCGGAGGGCTGCGGCCCGGGCTGCCGTGGAGGTTGGAGGGATGTGAGCGGCGGTGATGGGAGGGGAGAGCGGGGAGGAGCCCCGGAATGTGGCAGCCGTCAGCAGGGGGAGGGCCGCTGAGGCCCCGAGGCCCTCGAGGGCATGAGTCTGCGGGGTTCCCCGCCAGGCCGCAGGGCTCGGTTCCCTTCCCTGTCCCTGTACTCTGGTGAGGCTGCCGGCTCGGGGCCTGGGGGCAGTGGGGGGAAGGGCCCCAGCCCGCGCTGCAGCAGCCCCGCGCCAAGCATGCCCCTCACCGCCCGCCACTGCCACTGCCGCCGCCGCCTTGCGCTGCGCCCCCAGCCTGCATGGAATCACCGCACTGTCCCACCACTGGCTGCCCGGTCCTGAGCCTGGAGGGTCCTGGCTGCAGCGCCGGGGCGGCGGCGCAGGGGCGCGGGGTTAAGCCCAGCACAGGTGTGGCGCCCTGGTCCTGCGCTTCCATTCGTCTCAGGCCGTGCTGCGCTGTGCCACGCGGGGGCGGAGCCTTGCGTGGAGGGAGGGGGCGCCCGGCCGTCAAAGCTGCTAACCGTTCTCTTTGCCATGGAGACTCCGGCCCCGAGTGCACCCTGGGGCGTCTCCTCGCCCCGGGGTCCCCGCTGCCTTGCTGCGGTTCTTTCTGGGAGACGGGGAGGTGCATGGCGTGGGCCCCAGCCTCCCCGGGCTGCAGTCGGCTCCTGGAGGGATGGCTCCAGGGCCGCGGGGTCGCGGCGTCCATGTCCCTGTTGGGTCCTGTTGGTGACCAGCGGCCACAGCCGCCCTGCCCTGCCCCGTCTGCCAGGCCTTGGGAAGGTTGGGGCGCGCTGACCCTCGCCGTGGCGAGGGCGCCCAGTGGCGCGGCAGGGATGGAGGGCGGCAGAGCCTGGGTGTGCTTTTTATAAATTATTTTCCTCGTAGATTTTATTTTTAATTTATCTCTGACCTGCCAGGGAGAGGAGAGGAAGGGAGATGCTGTGAGCACATGACAAAATAAAATAAAATAAAATGGATGATTCATTCTTAAGTGCAGTTTTTCCCCGCTTGGGATTTGGATCGAGGAAGGAAGTGGCGGGGGCCGGGCCGAGCAGGAGTAGGGGAGGCGCAGTGGCAGCTTGGGAGCCCTCGCCGGAGCGCTGTGGGGCGCTGAAAGCCCAGCCAAAGGACGGGTCCTACACCACGGGCCCTACAGTGTAGGACGCCAAATAACCTCCTTGGCCGAGGGGGTCTCCCTCAAAAACCAGACTACCGCGGGCAGGGCCGCCGGTGCACACCAGGGATCCAGGCACTTGGAGGCCAAAGCAGGAGGGGCGCAAGTCCAGCCCAGCCAGGGCAACTTGTCCCAGGCGCCAAACCAGCCAGCTACTGTGACCCGGGCCCTGAGGAGCAGAGGCTTTGGCTTTCCTGGTGTAGGCTGCAGCCATGTCTGTCTCCAGGTGGGTGTTTGGTGTTTACCTGGCGTCTTCTGTGCCTTTTCCACTGCAGCCGTGGGCGCTCACCTATCGTGTGCACTGTCCTTCAGTGCCCCTAGAGGCACGCTAGGGTGGAGTCGCGTGTGTAAGTTAACTCTGATCTTTGGTGTAAGCGCACAGCCCTCCACTTACCGCTCTGGCTGTGAGTTTCTCTTGGCGCTTTCTTAACCCGCAGTGGATGGTGTCTGGACCGTGGGGGTTGGGGTGTAGGATGGGGATTGAACCCAGGGCCTGTGCGTGCCTGGCAAGGGCTTTACCACAAGCTACGCCCCTGAACATTTTACATTTTTTAAAATTTTGAGACAGGGTCTTGCTAAGTTGTCTAGGCTGGCCTTTGAGCTTGTGATCTTTCTGTCTCAGCCTCTATAGAATAGCTAGGATTAAAACTAAGATTGTTAAAAAGGGGGAAAAAAGGGCCAAAAACTAAGTTGGAAAAACATTAATTCACGCTGTTTTTTGTAATACTGTCTGTGCAGCCTAGGCTCTTAGGGATCCTTCTGCCTCAGTCTCCCAAGTTGGTGAGCACCGCTGTGGCAGGTAGAGAGTTTTCTGGCTGGAAGGCAAGGGCTGCTGCCATTAACAACCCTCCTCACACCGGTAGTGAGGGCTGCTCCTGCAAACGCAGTGACCGCTGGGGTAAGCCGGAAGTGTGCCTGGCCTCAGCCTCAACAGTGTGTGGCTTCGTTGTGTAAGGAGATGAAGTGGACTCTTTCCAACACCCTGCCTGGGGCTCCCCCACCAAGCAGCAGCTGAAAATGCTCAGCCCAAGCAAGCGGGGGTCCAGAGACCACCTCCTTGGACCTGCAAGTCCCAAACTAGTCCCTGACTTGGGACCCCAGCTGAGCCAGGCCTTGCTGTCCAGTGTGCAGCTGGAGGAAGCGCTTTGCTGGGAATCAGCGTCCTCACCCCACCTTCCCAACTTCCGACCCAACCCAGTGGGATGGTGCACGCCTGCCACCCAGCACTCTGGGAGGCCAAGGCAGGAGGAACAAAGGCTCGAGTGCCAGCAACTTAACGCCAGCCTTTCTCAGCATGAAGGCCCCGGGCCCAGTGCCCAGTGCGGCAGGTGTCGCGGGAGACTGCTGGCTCCCCGGGAGCTGGTGCTGAGGCAGGAATCACGAGTGCAAGGCCATCCCGGCCACCCTGCCAGACCTTGACTGCAAAACCAAATATGGCGACCACAAAAACCCCAGCAGCCACTGCCTTTGGGGGACAGTTCAGAGCTCAGAGCTGGTGTGTTGGGTGCAGCCTGGTGCACAGGTGGAGGAGCACAGATCCATGGCGCACAAATGCAGGGACTGCCTGGGGCTGCAGCCTGGAGCGTGTCTTCCCTGAGTGGGCAAGCCCTGTTTTCCTGTCACTGACCCTTCCTCGGGGTCCCAAGACCCACTGCCCTTTCACCTTTACCATACGAACAGTCACCAGTGAGGGTGAGCCAGGGTAGGGGGCCGGGTGCGAGCGCCGCTTCTGTCCGGGTCTAGGGCACAGCGCAGCTCTGGAGGACGTGGTGGGAGTGTGCTGGGGAGGACAGAAGCCCACTGTGGACCTCAAAGGGGTCAATGCAGCTGCTCTTCCAGCCTGGGTTGCAGCAGCCAAAAGCCTCCTCAGCGTCACCTCCTTTCAGCTAAGGCAAGGAGTGGGCCTCCCTCGTGTTTCCTGGTTTTGTTGTTTTTGAGACAGGGCCCCACTATGTAGTTGAGCCTGGGCTTAAACTCACTGCATAGCCTGGCTGGACTCAAGCTCACAGCGGTCCTCCTGCCTCAGCCCCAAAAGTGCAAATGATGGGTATGAGTTGCTGTGCCTGGCTACTTTTTGATTAATGCACTTTATCTGATCGTCACCTGTCAGGAGGTGAGGTAATAGCAAAGGGCAAGCATTGAAAAGCGGCCCAGCCTGACCTCAGACCATGCGCACAGCAGACAGACCCGGCTTGATCAAGGCCAACGGAGCCCTAAGAATCCACTGGGTAGCCGGGTGTGGTGGCGCACACCTTTAATACCAGCACTCAGGAGGCTGAGGTAGGAGGAGCGTTGTGAGTTTGAGGCCGGCTTGGGCTACAATGCCAGCGCAAGGCCAGCCTGAGCTACATAGTGTGATCCTGCCTCAAAAAACCAGGGCCAGGAGTTTGGCTCAGTGACTTAAGCACCTGTCTGACAGGCGTGAGGTTGTGAGTTCAATCCCCCGAGCCGGTGGGGGGCGGGGGGGTGGGAGAATCCACTGGGCAAGCAGTAGCTTTGGTGCCATCATAAACCACACAAAGCAAGCTCAGCTTTATTATTTTTACGTTTGTCTTTTTGAGGCAGGGATCACTATGCAGTTCAGGCTGGCCTTGAGGTCACTTTGTAGCCCAGGTTGGTCTTGAACTTGCAAACGATCCTCCTGCCTCAGCCTCCTGAGTGCTGGGATTACAGGCGTGTGCCACCTCGCCTGGCTGTGACTGTATTTTAATTTAGTGGTAAAACAGCGCAGTGCCTGAAAACTAGAGGGGATTTTAGCTGATGCCATACAAGCTGTTCCACGTGAGATAGCCCTAAGCCTGTCTCATAAAACTTACATTTCTAAATACTGTGCGCGCTCGATAAATCTTCAGCAGTGCGGGCCATGTAATAGGATGACAATCGTTACAATCCCTGCAGCAACCTTAATGCTTACTAAGTACAGACCAAATTAGTATCAAGAGCTGGGTGTGGCAGTACTGCCTGTGATCCCTGCTGCCCCAGAGGCTGAGGCAGGAGGGTTGAAAGTTTGAGGCCAGTGCTGGCAACTTCATGAGACCCTATCTTGAGGGGTTGGGTGTGTAGCTCTGACCTCTCGGTTCAGCCAACACTGGAGAGAACGCGAGAGACTCGGGCTGAGCAACAGATTTCCAAACCCAAACCCAGTGTTCAACAAATAAAACCAACCAGGAAAGCTACTTCCAACAGGTTCAATGTACATGGCAGTAAGAAAAATAATTTCTGGTAAGACTTAATCAAGACACAAATCAGGGATTATAAATCTATACTTTTATTACGACAAAAACTGACAGTGTAGTATGAAGTTTACATTTAAAGAAAAATTTCACGGAAATCTAACACATGCCTAAAAAGACTTTACAATGTAGCTCAAGACCATGTCAAGAACTGCTGGATCTCATTATTGAAGGCAGAGCATTTTGGGTATCAGTTTTTTTTTTAAAAGATTTTTTTTTCTTTCAAAATTTGCCTCGTGTTTTAAGGTGAACCACTGCTGCAATGGGAAAGTTCATCTCCTGAGACCAGGGCTTCTGAAATCACTCAACCCTTCATCTGACTCCACGAAACTTGTGCTCTCAGTGACCGAACTTGGCCACTAATGGTTTCAGAATTCAAAGCTCAAAGTCCCAAGGCCCCAAATTTCCACCCTATGAGTCTGGGCCACACTTTTCCCAACTCTGCTGCCCTCCCTCGGGCCCTGCCCTAACACTTCTACCATGGTGTGGACGGACACGCAGGGGTCCTAGCCTGACTTCCCACGGGAAGCCAAGGGGCCGCGCCTCTAGCTGAAGAATTAGCACCACTGGGACAGAAAGGCCTGCCTGGGATGGCCGGGAAGGTGTCCACCTCAGTCCGTCTCTGTCTCCATCTCCAGAAGGGCTGCTTTGGTAACTCAGGAGCCGCTTGGTCCTTGGGGACCGTGTGCAGGCCCCGTAGGGACTCTTGGCTTGGGGTTTCGGGCATTCACAGCTTCTAAACCAGTCTCTCCCAGTCCTTGTTTAGGGTGCCAGCGACACTTTTGAGAAGGTAAAACATTGTGAACACAGAACTAAGCCTTTGTTCTGTCCGCTGTTCCGCCTTTCCCTCATCCGGGCCCACGTCCCCTTAGATCGTCCCTCCCATCCCCTCCCCGCCCGTCCCCCCCAATACACCGGGAATAGCTGAAAACTACACACATGCTACGCCGTAAAAACGCGAGTTAACACTACCGGGAAGAAGGCCGTGGGTTGCGGAGATGCTCTTTGAAGACGACAGTACCTTTCTGCTCCCCGCGCCCGCTCCTGCAGGCTCCGTCCTTCACAGAAGGCCCTTGCCGGCTGCCGGCCGCGCCCCGCGCACAGCTGGGGCAGCTGGCCAACCCCTGGGCCACGGTGGCCGCGGAAATGATACTGGTTCTTCAAAGGACATCTTCCCAAGCCACCTGTGTGGCATCAGGACAAGCAGAATGCCTTCCCTCCCCCTGGAGACTCAGCCGGAGGCCACAGGGGCTGGTCCTCGGGAGAGTTAGTTCTTGTCGTCTTTCTTGTCGTCATCCTCTGAGGGGTAGGAATGCCACGTCAGCCGCTCCTCGTAGAAGGAGATGACAACCTGTGGGCACTTGACGTTGGCCTCCTTGGCGGGGACCAGGTCAGCCTCGTCGGAGTTCTTCCTGCAGACCAAAGCACAGACTCCCAGTCAAGTGCTGCGCACAGCGCCAAACCCTGGGATCAGGTTCGGGAGGGCGAGGACTCGGTCCCTGTGGCCTTGGTGGCCCCTCAGCCACATGACGCCCTGGAGACCCTGCTCTGCTGTAAATCCACTCACGATGGGACATGTTTACTTTCTTGGCAAAAGGGTGTTGCTTTCGCTCAGGCTGGTCTCGAACTTGGGCCCCCGTCTCTCGGGATCTTTGTCAAAAACTGGCTGCTGACTCAATCGCACGTGAACTCCCAAGCAAGTTAGTGAAGGGGCGGAAGGTCCTGTGGCTGCATCTCTGCCGCCACCTCCTGGGCAGGTGGCGAGCAAGGCCACTATGGCCAGCCTGTCCCCGGCTTTGAAATGGTCTCAAAATTAGGAAATTGTACACATGCCATTAAGGGAGTCAGAAGTCAATTCTTATCTCCAGGTCACCAAGTGTCCCAAGTGGAGGGAGCAGGACAGGGCAGGTGCAGATGCATGACACGGGACGCTTCCTGATCCGTGGGAGCAAACGACTGGACAAGATATGGACGACAGCGACACAGGGACCTGAAGCCAGCCGCCCCTCGGCCCCTGGACCCCCAGCCACGGAGCCGCTCAGCAGGGTGGGGGGCGTGTCTGGGTGTGCGTTACCTACCCACAGCCACACCCCGGGAACGCCGTCATAGCGTATGACCAACATGCACTACAAAGCTTTTAAAGTCATTTCACTGTGTATAAATACTTACTACTTTCAGAAATGGACAAGTATATCTACTCTCCAGGAAGTAGATAGACTCAAAAAAATTTTTTTGTGGGTGCTACTGGTGATTGACCCCAGGAGGCCCCGGCCTCAGGGGCCAGACCCCTGCTTCCAGAAAAGTCACCACCCCCAGAACTGAGTAGCCAAATAGGCTTCTACATCGAGCTACACATCTAGCCCTTTGGTTTTATCTTTTTTTTTTTTTTTTTTTTTTTTGGCGGCACCGGGGATTGAATTCACAACCTCGCGCCTGCCAGGGCAGGCGCTTAAGGCACTGAGCCAAACTCCCAGCCCCCTTTGGTTTTATCTTGAAGCTCTAGCTTCATCGGCACGTTACCAAGCTGTGTTCAAATTTGCAATCATCCTGCCTCTGCTTCCCAGAGAGCTGAGGTTAAAGGCGTGTGTAACTGTGCCTGGCAAAGTCACTTTTGAAAGTAAACTTGTTTTTCAGGCTGGCCTGTAAACTTGGTTTTATAACTAACATCTTTTGTTTGGTTTTCTGACATGGGGTCTCCCTGTGTAGGCCAGGCTAGCTTTGAATTCATGGTGATCCTTCTGCCACTGTCTCCCATATCCTAGGATTACATATGCACCACCACACCCAGTGGTTAACATCTAATCTTTTTTATTTGCGGCACTGGGGATCGAACTCACAACCTCGCACCTGCCAGGGCAGGCGCTTAAGCCGCTGAGCCAAACTCCCGGCCCTAGTTTTTTGAGGCAGGGTTGTACTATGTAGCTCAGGCCGGCCTTGCGCTCGCGTTGTAGCCCAGGCCAGCCTCGAACTTACAACGCTTCTCCTACCTCAGCCTCCCGAGTGCTGGTATTAAAGGCGTGTGCCACCACGCCCGGCTAACATCTAATCTTGACGTGTAGACACCAAAGGAATGGATGCAATCTTAAACAATACAGAGCCAATACCATAACTCAGACTGGGCACACGCAAAGAAAAACACATTCTAACTGTACTTAATTATAAACTCCTCCAGTCTTTCTCCCATATGCAGCCCCTTGGAAGTGACCTTTTATCAAATACAGGCCAGCAACAAGTCAGCTACAAGAGGGCCTGATGCAGGCTACAGGGCTGGCCAGGGCATGCGCCTGGAGCCCCAGCACTTAAGGAAGCTGAAGCAGGAAGAATGCCAAGCTTGAGCCCAGCCTGAGCAATTTAGGAGACAATATGTCAAAAAAAATATGGTTGGGTAAGGAGGGCTAGAGGTGTTGCTCAGCGTTGGGTTCAATTTCTAGCTGATACTACAAAGAGAAATAGAAAAAAGGCTGGGTGTGGTAATGCAAGCATGTAGTCCCAGCACTCAGGAGGCTGAGGCAGGAGGACTTCTGCAAGTTTGAGCATAGCCTGGGCTACACATTGAGTTCAATGACAGCCTGTACTACACAGTGAGACTCTAGCTAAAAAAAAAAAAAAAGAAAAAAAAGAAATAAAAAGAAAACAGCTAGTTACACAGGCTCTTAGTGGTGCTAAAGCTATCTTTTTTCAGCTCTGGGGATGGGACCCAGGGCCTCACATATGCTAGGCAAGTGTTTTAGTGCTGAACTCCAGGGCCTCCCCAAACTGGGCTGGAACTTGCAACTCTCCTGGGCTAGGGGTCACAGGCAGGTGCCATCTTCCAGGGAGAAGGCTACCGCGGACAGGAGTTGCAGAAGAGCCTAGACCCACAGAAGGATGAAGCCGCAAGAGTGCTGCCTTCCTCGGCCAGAGTTTAGAATCATCCCCTCCTCATTTATTTAGCTTTTGTTCTTTTCTTCGGTGCTAGGGAGTGACAGGGCCGGACTGAGCTACAGCCTACCTTAAGTGTGTACATTAAGGACGATGAGACCTGTCCTGTGAGGGAGGAAAAGCAGCAGGCAGGAACATTCTCATCCAGGGAAATAAGGGAAGAAAGGGATCTTTTTGGGCAGAAGGTGAGGAAGCCATGCTGTTTTGCAGTCAGGTGCAGCACAGGTGTGATATTTCAGTCACCAACAGAGTGCATGTATGATGGTGGTGCCATAAAATTATAATGGAGCTCAGAATTCTATTACCCAGAGACACCGTGCCACAGCGCTGCTCAGGGTGCGCAGTGACGCTGACATGTGTGCACCCCCCGTGCTGTCCAACACACTCCCTCCACCCGGACGTAGGTGCCTATAGCTGCACACTGTGCCCGCGTTGAGGACCGTGTGGGGAGACGGCCCTGCGCCGGTGAGGCTGTGTATAATACATCCTATGATGGCTGCACAATGGTGAAACTGCCTCACAATGCACTATTTTTCTGAGGCAGTCTTGTCACTCATAGCTTAGCCTGGCCTTAAACTTCAGGCAACCCTTTTGCCTCAGCCTTCTGAGTGCTGGGATTACAGGTGCGCGCCACCACGCCTGGCTAATGGCGTGTTCTCAGGTGCTGCCCTGTAATTAGGCGATGCATGCCTGTATCATGAGCACTACCAGTTACCACTGGTAATGGGCAAGAGACTTACAGGCTCCTCGGGAACAGGGCCTTGCTGACCCCTGCTGGCTGATCCTGGAACTGCAGAATCTACAAGAATACAAATTCTTTCCTGATCAAACTTGCATAGAATTTCTGATTTGGGGCCAGCCTGATCTTTATCAGGAGGTGGTAGGAGAGGAGGGGCATCGAGTCACATTTCATATTTTCCTTCACTTAAAAAACTGAAATATGATTACATCCCAAAGTCCCTCCACTCTATGGATTTTTTCCCCTACCTCAAAACCAACCCCCAAAAATCAAAAGGGCAAAGCTCTCCCAAGGCTGCAGGTCCCATCACTTACGCGTGCAGGCCAGCAGCCAGGCTGAGGGCCCTGCCATCCCCGGACAGAGGAGGAGAGGGAGCTGGCCGCGGACTCACCATTTCATGAGGAACATGAGCTCTCCGCTGGAGTCTGTGGCGCCAATAATTCGCTCTGGCTCCAAACCCCGGGCAAAGCCTCGTGGCTTCTCCGACTGTGAAAACCAGAGAGGTAACAATTTTATCTCCATGGGACTGTGACCCAGCAGGCGGTTAAGCAGCCTTTTGTCTGACTCCTGCAATCAAAACTCTTCAACCAATACACTTTCACTAACACCTAGGCTCCAAAGGACAGGCCTTTTAGGAGGTTTTCAGTCTCCCCTATGCACAACGGGCCGTACCCAGAGTAAAACAACTGCTCCCTGCTATCTCTCCACCCTCAAAAGTTAAGTTACCCAAAGGCACCAAGTGAGAAGCAGCCACCTCAGCTCTGCTGATCAAAGCACCGAACGCTGCCACCTCCTCCAAGACGTGACCTGCTCGCCCTTCGCCAGTCCCCCGCACAGGTCACGGTGCTGCGCCTGCCTCACAGCCCCCGAGGTGCCCAGGGTGGGGCAGGCGGCTGCTGGGGCTCAGGAGGACCCGAGCCTCTGGCTCGAGGCTGGAGGGCAGCAGACGCATGGACCTCACTGCTGGCCTTACCTCTTCTTTCTTCTTCTTTGGTTTGCTCTCCTCTCCCTTATCCTCGGAGTCGGAGTCGGCCTTGCGCTTGCCTCCCTCTGATTTGTCCGTCTCGTGTGCTGTTTTCTGTGACTGCAGGAACTCGGCGATGAGGTCGGGGCAGTCCAGGTTCTCCTCGGGCTCCCACGTGTTGTCCTCACTGAAAGCAGAAGCCACAGTGGTCATGCTTCCCGCCTGTGAGGGAGGGGGCTGTCCTGCAGCGCGGCCGTGTGTGTGTGTGTGTGTGTGTGTGTGTGTGTGTACGCATGCGCGTGTCTAAGCTTAGACACCTGGCCCCACAGGGAAGTGACCTCCCAACCCCTGCAGCCCCGCACACTCACTCGGAGAAGCCCTTCCACTTGAGCAGGTACTCCACTTTGCCCTTCACCACCCGGCGGTCCAGCACCTTCTCCACCACATACTCCTCCTCCTCCTCCTCCAGCACCTCCTCCACCTTCTTCTTGTTCTGTTTCTTGCCCATGGTACCCGCCAGTTTTCTGGTGTGAGGGTGACGCCGCTGCAGTGAGACAGGAGGGAACAGGTGTCAGGACGTACTGGCTGGATGAGTATCGGGGTGGCGACGGAAGCAGGGACACCACCGGTGCCTTGAATGCTGTGCGCTGCTCACAGGAAGTGCTGTGACTGCTCATTACTGAGCCGCCCTCATTCCTGCCCGTCCACTGCAGGCGTCTGCGCTAGTCCTTCGGACCCAGAAGTGCTCCTGATGACCCCTGGCCACTGACTATGGCTCCTGAGATACCGTGTTAACTGAAGTGGGACACAATGGCACACATCTACAACCCCAGCTCTCGGTAGGCTGAGGCAGGAGGACCCTGAGATCAAGGCCAGCAGCCTGGGGTATGCGGTGAGACTTTGTCTCCAAACGAACAATCTAAATGCAATATACACCCATCAGACTTACACAAAACGCTGTCCCGCACTTTCTCCTGTTCTTTGATGTTCATTTTACCTTATGGTGCCGGATTTGAATTTTACTGTGGGAAACAGGGAGGTTGAACCCAGGGCCTTCACACTGAACTACATGCCTGGCTTTTTTTACCTTTTGAGGTAGAGTCTCATTAACTCACAAAGCTGCCTAGGCTGACCTCGAACCTGCCATCCTCCTGCCTCAGCCTCCCGCAGTGCTGGGATGACGGGAGGGCACCACCACACATGGCTTGATTTATCTTGTCATATACATGATCTGTGATGATGCATTCTTCTGCCCTGCTGAAGCACGCCTGAAAGGTTCTCCTTTTCTTCAGTCTTTCCTGAACTTATGACTCGTAAGTTTTTTTACATAATGTAAGTTCACAATTTAAAAATTCTATTTATTTCATAATTTACTTCGATGGCTGAGGAATACTCTCAACAATGCCAGGCTGTGACGGCAGTCTTCACACTGCAGCGCAGCAGCACACCAGGCAGAAACCGCCGTCACGAGGCAGGTGGCTCTGTGGCAGGAAGGACCAACTGACCTTAGGGGTGCTGCATCGCCAGCCCTTTTATTTTGAGACAGGGACTCATGATGTTGCCTAGAATGGTTCTGAGCTTGTCATCCTCCTGTCCTGCCTCCGGAGCACCTGAGATTACAGGCTGGTGGGCTTTGAGTTGGGTGTGGCACATGCCTGTGATCCCAACACTTGGAAGGTTAAGGCAGGAAGATCAAGAGTTCCAAGCCAGCCTGGATTACAGAGCAAGATCCAGCCTCAATTTTAGTCCCGCTGGGCATAATAGTGAATGACTGTAATGTCAGCACCCTCGGAGGCTGAGACAGGAAGATTGCAAGTTCACGCTTGCCTGGGCAACTGAGTGAGACCCCATCTCAAAATAAAAACTGAGCTGGGGGTGTAGATCAGTGTCTTGGCTCTGGGTTCAAGCCCCAGTACTGCTCTCCCACAAAAAAATTCAACCCCTCTGGGAACCTATTGTCTTTAGTCTTTCATCCAGCTCTGACCTCTGGCGGGCCCAAAGCCTTCCGGTCACCACATTGTGTCAGTAGATGGCGCTCTAAGGTGTCAGTAAAACAAAAGTTGCCAAAACCGGTCAAAGGGACAGGTGGCAGATATTGTAAGACAAAGAGTTACTGCTGGGTAGGAGTTGAGACAACATCAATTTGGGGCTAAACTGGTAACTCCTAGCATCTCTGGGGAAGGGAGTCTCAGTGTAAGTACAAACTCTCCCTGGTCTCAAAAGAAACGGAGGGGGAAAAGGGTGTTAGGAGAATGGGATGGAAAGGGGGAGAAAGAAATATCCTAAAACTTTAAAAAAACAAGCCAGCCATGGTCATGCACATAAACCCAGAACTCTGAGAAGCTGAAGAGGACTGAAGTTTGAGTCCAGCCTGCGCAGTTCAGTGAGAGGCTCTCAAAATAGGATTAGGGATGTGGCACAGAGGGAAGGTCCTGAGCTCAACCCCACTACCACAATCGATCGGTCAGTCAGTCAATCATGTTTCCTCTGTTCCAGGTCCTACCCCGCCTCCCTTTACCTATCCATACTGACAATACCCCGAGAATTACTACAGCAGTGACAACTGGTTCCTGGGGAAGCTGTGGTAACCTACCAGTCTGGCTCTATAGTACACACCTTTTTCTGTTGTTTTTTGAGACAGAGTCTCACTGTTTAGTCCACACTAGCACTAAACTCAAATATCTTTTTGCCTCAGCCTTCCAAATGTTGGCATCACCATGCCCAACTTGGCACATAATTTTACAGGATGTTCAACTTAGGAAACACGCCAGGGATGGCGAACCTGTGGCACAGGTGCCACAGAGGTCGGTTTGGATCAGTGAAAGCTCTAAAAGCTTGCCATCACTGATATGAGGTTTAATAATGATGCTGCAGACCAAACAACAAAAAACCACAAGAAGCAAAAAACCCCCCCAACTATATCTATAATTTTTACCTCAATATTTACAGAGTCTGCCACATTAATGGTTCCTAGAAAAATACTACTTTGTACTAAGTATTGTACTTTATAGTTTAGTTTACCAAATACTATCAGTTTATTTCTTCTATTCCTAAAACCACCACCCTTCAAGATAAACCATGTTTCTGCCTCACAAACAGAACAAAATGGGTTTTGATTATTAAATAAGTCACCTTGGCCACACGAACAACAGCGTAGCACTTCAATGAGGAGAAGTGGCAAGGCAAGGAGGCAGGGCAAGCAGTCCTGCTCACTGCAGTTGGAAACCCGTTAGGGGAGGCCACTCCCCGACGTGTCCAGACCTCGCCATCGTTTGTCACCAGTAAATGAGGAGACCAGTAGTGGTTCTCTTTCAGAAAACACCTTGGTAGGGAAGATGTGTTTAAGCACCTAGTAATTTTTCATTGGTTTGTACTCCTTATTAATTTTACGGCAGTAGACAGTAAGAAAGCCTTGATTTTTTTTAAATTAACATCTAGGCCTAGGGTTCTGAATCTTTTTAATTGCAAGTATTAGATGATGCAGAATTTCTGAAGTTAAAAATCCAGCAAGTAAGCTAGGTATAGCGGCAAAACCCTGCAGTCCCAGCTACTCAGGAGGCTGAGGCAGGAGGTGGATGCAAAGTTGAAGGCTACACAGGCTACAGAACACAGAGTATTCTGTCTCTTGTAAGGAAAGGGAGGGGACTGGGATATAGTGCAGTATGGACTGCATGCTCGAGACCCCGGAAGCAAGAATCATGAACTCATAGCTCTTTTAAGAAAAGAAAGGGCACCATTACAATTTTCTTCACACATCTTCACCCTGCAGTTGGGAGGCAGAAAACTACCAAAGAAACAAGGCTTTGGTTTTTGTGTTTTGAGACAGGGTGGCCTTGAACTCTCGCCTCAGTGCCAGACTCAGGCGTGTGCCACCCTGCCCCTTGCAGGCAGAAGGCAGGATGTCTGCAGCCTTAATGTCAGACCACTCTGCTTTGTTTCTGAAGTTTCCACTCGTATTGTGCAGGGTGTGAGAAGGAACAGAGAAGCCAGTGTGGGTATGGGGCCCAGATGTTACCACAGAAAACTCTCACAACATTCATGAGATGGTTTCCTTTCCAGCCTAAAAAATCAACTTCTACAGCCAAGGCCACAGAGCAGACCTCCAAAACAGGGCTTTCAGCCTGGTGCACAGGACAGTGGCTCAGAAGTCACTGCATGTGGGAAACTGAGGCAGCAAGGTATCTTGAGCCCAGGAGTTCAAGACCAGATGCAGACTGTGATGACAGCACTCTGGGAGGCTGAGGCAGGAGGACAGCAAGTTGGAGGCTAGACTAGGCATTTTAGTAAGCTACCAAAAGCCTGTCTCAAGATTTCAAAAAGGGCTGGGCGTGGTGGCGCACACCTTTAATCCTAGCACTCGGGAGGCTGAGGTAGGAGGAGCGTTGTGAGTTCGAGGCCAGCTTGGGCTACAACGTGAGTGCAAGGCAGGCCTGAGCTACATAGTGCGACCCTGCCTCAAAAAACCAGGGCTGGGAGTTTGGCTCAGTGGCTAAAGCGCCTGTCTGGCAGGTGTGAGACTGTGAGTTCGATTCCCGGTGCTGACAAAAAAAAAAAAAAAAAAGATTTCAAAAAGGGCTGGGGATGTGGCTCAGTGTGAAGGCCCTGGATTCAGACTTCAGTACGGCAAAAGAAAAGTTATCAAACCACACTATGCTTCCTTTTGTGAACACCAAAAAGTATTCTCACGATAACTATTATCATTATACAGTAGCTACGAGACAATAAGAAAATGTCTCAATTTCAAAGAAAAAACCTGCTACGATTCAGTCTTTAACAATAAGCTCACCACTAGCCGGGCGTGGTGGCGCACTCCTTTAATCCCAGCACTCGGGAGGCTGAGGTAGGCGGAGCGTTGTGAGTTTGGGGCCGGCTTGGGCTACAACGCGCGCACCGGCCTGAGCTACACAGTGCGACCCTGCCTCAAAAAACCAGGGCCGGGAGTTTGGCTCAGCGGTTTACGCGCCTGTCAGGCAGGCGCGAGTTTGTGAGCTCGATCCTCGGTGCCACAAAAAACAAACAAACAAAAAAAACAACAAAAAAAAAATAAGCTCACCATAAAAAACACTGATGCAATAGTTTGGATTATTGAAAAATAAGGTAAATCTTTTCTTTTTTCTTTTGAGGCAGGGTCTTACTATCCCAGGTTGGCCTTGAACTCAATGGTGATTCTCCTGCCTTGGCCTTCTCATGCCTGGGATTACAGGTGTGTACTGCCATGCCCAGCAAGATCAGTTTTCTTGATTCAAATATCCAATACTTATTATAAACTCTGAGTTGAGAACTTCCACTTTTACCTGTATGAGAATCAGAATTACCTACATGGTTTGAGAGTACAGGTAGCCAGATTCCACTCCCAATCCAGGAAATCAAATGTATAGCTTTTTTTTTTTGGTATTGGGGATTGAACTCACGACCTCCCACTTGCCAGGCAGGTGCTTACACTGCTGAGCTAAATCCCCAGCCTCAAATGCAATTTTAAAAATTATTTTTTTTGGTTTTTCTCCCTAGTTTTAACACATATATTCACATTTACTCACAAAAACATGTAATGTAGGAACTCAAAGTCCCCTAATTCACAACTCATGAAAACATGATTTTGATCTTCAATTTCTGCAGATACATGCATGCAAAAATAGGAGTTTGGTTCAGTGGCTTAAGCGCCTGCCCTGGCAGGTGTGAGGCTGTGAGTTCAATCCCTGGTGCTGCAAAAAAAAAAAAAAAAAAAAAAAAAAAAAAGTCATACTTCTCCAACTTGCCTTTTTATGAGTTGCAATGTATCTCTGCCATTGTTCCATGAAGATCTGGGTTGGGGTTACACTGAGGATTGAACCCAGAGACTTCATACTAAATACAGGAGGACTGATGAGTTTGAGGCCAGTTTGGGCTATATAGCAAGTTCAAAGCCAGTCTGAACTACACAGGGAGACCTTGTCTCAAACACACACACAAACAAACAATAAATGAACAACAACAAAAAAATGAAGGCAGGTGCCGAATGAATTATTCAGGATGGGCTTGAATTTATAATCTTCTTGCCTCAGCTTCCCACACTACTGGGATTAAAGGCATGTATGTTATAATCATCTCTGGCTAAAATTTCCACTTTTGTTTTAGTTTTTTGAGACAGTCTTAGTAGGTAGCCCAGGCTGGCAGTTAACTTCCATTGATCTTCCTGCCTCAGCCTCCTGAGTGCTACAGGCGTGCATAACCATGCTTGGCTAAGACTTTCATTCTTTTTTTTTTTTTTCAGCACCGGGGATTGAACTTACAACGTCACGCCTGCCAGGGCAGGCGCTTAAGGCACTGAGCCAAACTCCCAGCCCTGGTTTTTGGAGGCAGCGTCGCACTATGTAGCTCAGGCCGGCCTTGCGCTCGCGTTATAGCCCAAGCCGGCCTCGAACTCACAACGCTCCACCTACCTCAGCCTCCCGAGTGCTGGGATTAAAGGCGTGCACCACCACGCCCGGCTACTTTCATTCTTTTTTATTTTTATTTTTGGCTTTTTGAGACAGGGTCTCACTATGCAGTTCAGGCTGGCCTCGAGCTCACTTTGTAGCCCAGGCTGGTCTCGAAAGCACAACAATCCTCTTGCCTCAGCCTCCCAAGTGCTGGGATTACAGGTGTGAGCCACCATGCCTGCAGGTCTTTCATTCTTTTTTTTCTTGGCACCGGGGATTGAATTTACAACCTTGTGCCTGCCAGGCAGGCGCTTAAGCCACTGAGCCAAACTCCCAGCCCTAGTTTTTTTGAGACAGGGTTGCATTATGTAGTTCAGGCTGGCCTCGTGGTCACGTTGTAGCCCATGCCAGCCTCGAACTTACAACGCTCTGCCTACCTCAGCCTGCCGAGTGCTGGGATTAAAGGCGTGCGCCACCATGCCCAGCAGGACTTTTGTTCTGAACCATTACTGTAATATTCTATTGCATGGAATACAATGCCCGTTGTAAGAACACATTTTAATCATTTCATTAGCAGTAAAAATCTGGTTGTTTTACATTTTTTACTATTGCAAAGAATGGTTGTGGCACTGCATCTTTACAAGCTCCCAAGGTGGTTCTGATGCGTATCCCTGGATAAAAGCCACTGCTCTGGGCCAGGGATACAGCTCAGCGGCAAAGTGCCTACCTGGTGAGTGCAATGTCCTGAGTTTGATTCCCAGTACCAAAATAAATAAATGAAAGCCACACTGCTCTGAGAGGACTGACAGAAACTATTTCTCAAGTGAAATCACGCATATTACACATAAAGCTGTTTTTCCAGTGAGCTACATGGCAAGTGAACACTTTCTTCACAAAATTTGGAGTAAAACTGGGGCAGTAAAAAAAGTAGCCAGGCACAATGGCACACACATGTAATCCTAGGAACCTGAGATATTGAGGTAGCACTCTTGCAAATTCAAGTTCATCATAGACAACTTAGTGAGACTGTCTCAAAAAAAATTAAAGGGCCGAGAAACGGAGTTCAGTGCGAAGGCCCTGGGTTCAATTCAGGGGCTGCAGAAAAACAAAGCAAAACAAGAACAACCATTGGGCATGGTGGTGCACATCTGTAATTCCAGCTACGAGGAGGCTGAGCAGGAAGATCCCATGTGCAAGGGACTCAAAAGGACTGGGGATGTAGCTCAGTGGTAGAGCACCCCGAAGGTGTGATTCCCCAGAATGAGGAAAGGGGAATGGATGATTACAAGGGACAGCACCCACCAATGTGCTTTTTAACTCTGGACCACATTCAACATTACTTAATCTGCATCTTTTCTGTACAGCAATAAAAATTAGAAGAGCACTGCTTGAAGGATCCACAGTGTCTCTCTCATGAGAAGAAAGGTAACAGGAGCTCCAGAAAGGTCACATCGTTTCTCTGTGGGCTGCTAACCAATGCAAGTCCTCCTTAACCATAAACACCAAGATAATAAGGAACAAAGCCTTAGTCTCCTGTATCTTGCCTTTCTCTGACCTCTCAAAACAACTTTATGCAGATAAAGTCATGTGTATTTACTACATAAGTTAGTTTTCATCACATGTAAGTCAAATAACAATCTGCATGGCATTAGTGTGGTCGGGGTACATGTATGCATGAATTCATTTATCTGTACTATGCATTGAGCCCATGCCTTCATATTGAACTATACGCCCAGGCCTTTTTTTTTTTTTTTCTCATATTTTACTTTGAGACAGAATCTTGAGAATTTGCCCAGACTGGTGAACTTGTGATCATCCTGCCTCAGCTTCCCAGAGTGCTGGGATACAGATGTGTGTTAGCTATTACGAGCTCTGGAATTAATAATAATCATCCTTCTTATGTTTAAATGTTTCAAGGCACTCTGGGAGACTGAAATAGGAGGATTGCAGATTCAAACCCAAACTGGACAATTTAGCAAGACCCTCTATCAAAAGAAAAATAGTTGGGTGTAGCCGGGCGTGATGGTGCATGCCTTTAATCCCAGCACTTCCGAGGCTGAGGCAGGAGGATCAGTTTGAGACCAGCCTGGGCTACAAAGTGAGTTCAAGGCCAGTCTAAACTTCATAGTGAGACCCTGTCTCAAAAAATAGGCCTGGAGATTTAGCTCAGTGGCATAAGCACCAACCTGGCAGGTGTGAGGTTGTGAGTTTGATCAGCGGTACCAAAAACAAAACAAAACAAAACAAAACAAAACAAAACAAAACGCTGGGTGTGGTGGTACGTGCTTGTAACCCCAGCACTCAGGCAGCTGAGGCAGGATTGCAGCAGTTCAAGGCCAGCCTGGGCTACAAAGTGGAGTTCAAAGTCAGCCTGAACTGCACAGTGAAACCCTGTTCAAAACTAAACAAATAAATAAATAAATAAAAATAAAAAAGGGGGGATAAACAGGGGCTAGGGATATAGCTCGGTGGCACAGTACCTGCTTGGTAAGAGCAAGGTCCTGAGTTTGATTCCCAGCACAAAAATAAACAAACAAACAAACAAACAAACAAGCAAGCAAGCAAGCAAGCAAACAAATGAGGGATCAAGGACATAGTTCAATGTGAAGGCCCTTGGTTTAAGTACTGCTCTACCCTCCAAAATTCAGGGGAAAAAAATGGCAATACAGCCTTTCCTGTCACTGTTGTCCTAATACAGTGTAACAACTGTTTACCTAATATTTATACTGTTAGGTATTTTAAATAATCTAGAGATGACATAAAGTACACAGAAGAGCGACAGTAGGTTTTGTGCAAATACTACACAGTATTCTCTAAGGGACTTGAGCATCTGCTGACTTGGGTGTCTGCAAGGGGTCCCAGAAGCCTCTTTCCTTGGACAGGGGGACAACTCTCTACAACCCAGTGCCGAGAACTCAGTGAGACAAGAACTTCGAGAGTAGGTTTCTTCGAACAGCACAGTGGTTCCAGAATGCGCTGGAGAAGGACCCAAAGGTGAGCATGAACAAATCACTAAAAAACCTAGAAACCAAGGCCACCTGAACTGTAGTGCAGGACCCTGTCTCAGAATAAAAACCGCAGAGAAACTAAGATCTTTCTGGGAGACTGAGGCAGAAATGCTCCAGAAACCAAGAAATCATATTTCATAATCCTAGAATGAAAGGATTTATGGGGCCGCATATAAAGCTCAGTGGCACAGCACAAGGTTCTGGGTTCGATTCCCAGTATTTAAAAAAAAAATCTGAAACAGAAAAAAGCTTTCACAGTTAAGAAAACTCAATTACTGACACCAGCCTCCAAAACATTACAGTTCTGCTATGCCCTTGAGGTGCTATTAGTAAAGAGAAAGGCACAATTTCAGACAAACTAGGCTGCCCCCTTCTGGCCATCAAATCATAAACACTACAGGCCAGAAAGACAGTTCAAGTGATACAATTCAAATAATGATAGCATCCACATTTTGTTCATATTTGTATAACTTTTCCAATTAATCTTGGCAAGGTTATTCAGTTTTTCAACAAACACTGCTATTGGGAAATTCTTATTATTCAATGCTATACAAAGGGCACTAAAGATCTCTTTTTTCTTTTTTGGCAGTACTGGAGCCTAAATTCAGGCTCTTTGGACTGAACTACATTGCCAGCCCTTCTTTAGTTTTCTACACCTCCCCCACCTTTTCTTTACTTTTGAGACATGGCTGGGTGTGGTACTGCAAGCCTGTAAGCCCTGCACTCAGGAGACTGAGGCAGGAGGATCAACGGTTCAAGCCCAGCCTGGACTACATAGCAAATTCAAGGCCAGCCTGAAGACACTCTGTTGTCAAGAAACAAAAGAGAATTTTGAGACAATGTCTGCCTTACTTGCCCAGCTGAGATCTTGTGATTTTCCTGCCTCAGCCTCCCACAGTGCTGGGATTAATGGCACATGCCACCCTTCTTCTTCATTTCAAAGGGAGAAAAAATGATAATTAAAACAGGCAGCTTCAGCCTGTGCATTTCATTGTCCCTAAGGTGGCTCAGGCAAACCCTGTAGTTCAGGATGGGGTAGGGTCACACTAGAATGCGTGCTGTGGGAACCAAGGGATTCCTGGTCACCTACTTTGAGACAGGTATCACTAAATTGCCCATAGTGTGCTTCAGTTTGCAAACCTCCTGCCTCAGTCTTCTAGAATCCTGGGATTACAGGTACACATGTGCCACCATGCTTGGTTTTGATTTTTCAGAAACATTCAGGGTGTGGCTCTGTAGTGGAGGGCTTGCCTAGTATGCCTGAGGCCCTGAGGTACATTCCCAGCCCTTCTCTTATTTTTTTACTGTGAAACGGTCTCACTAAATTGCTCAGGCTGGGCTTACATTTGCAATCCCCGAGAGTTTCCCAGAACGCTGGGATCACAGGTGTGTGCCACCATGCCCAGTTTCAAAAGAATAGTTTTTCTTGTTGCTGTTGTTGCTGTTTTTGTCTCTGAGACAGGGTCTCACTAGGCAGTTCAGGCTGGCCTTGGGCTCACTTTGAAGCCTACGCTGGTCTCAAACTTGCAGTGATCCTCCTGCCTCAGCCTCCCAAAGAGTACTGGCACCACACCTGGCTGATCACAATGTTATAAACCTGGTGTGGTTACTAGGAAGGCTGAGGCAGTGGATAGAGATTTCATGGCCAGTCTGTGCTACACAGTAGATCCTCTCTTGAGAAACCATGTTATATGCTACAATGAAACTCGATAGTTTGCAAAATTAAATGAACAATAAAAATACTTATTGGAGTCAGGAATATAGCTTAGGGCATAAGCACCTGCCTGGCAAGCACAAGGTCCTGAGTTCGATTCCCAGTACAAAAAAACACACCTTAATAGGCAAAAAAGGCAACGTTTGCTTTAGGGTGCTGGAGATTAGACTCAGGGCCTTATATGTGCTATGCCAGGCAAGCCATCAATTACTGAGCTACACCAGCTAAAGATACTTCTTTTTTTTTTTTTTTTTTTTTTTTGCGGCACCGGGGATCAAACTCACAGCCTTGCACCTGCCAGATAGGCGCTTAAGCTGCTGAGCCAAACTCCCGGCCCTGGTTTTTTTGAGGCAGGGTTGTACTATGTAGCTCAGGCCGGCCTTGCGCTCCCGTTGTAGCCCAAGCCGGCCTTGAACTCACAACGCTCCTCCTCCAGAGTGCTGGGATTAAAGGCGAGCGCCACCACGCCCGGCTAAAGATACTTCTTAAAACAGAAAATATTCAAGTGATACAGCTTGCTGAACCCAGAACCTAGGGCCTAAGTTAAAATGGTCCACAGCAATCTACATACCTTTCCAGCGCACAATTCCAGAGCACGTATGGTGAGCAGAGGCGGCACAAGCATGCCAAGGGAAATGCTTTTACTCTGCCACACTACAAGTAAGGTCAACCACTCTATAAATGCACATTAAAACACTATTGACTAACAAATGAAGCTCTCAGGAAGGATCGCAAAGCCTCATTCATTCATTCATTCCATCTGAATGGCCTACTATGTGCCATATAAGGAGTGGACAGGATAACTTATTTTAGACAGAAAATAGCCATTAACCTTTTACTCCAAAAGCTCTTCGGGTTACAGGTATTCCGTACTGAGAGGTGCAGAAGGCGAGGAGTGTGGTGGTGCATGCCAGTAATTCACTACCCTGGAGGCCGAGGCAGGAGGACTGGAAATTTGAGCCCGGTCTCAACAAAGCAGTTTAGTGAGGCGTGGTCACTGTCTCAAAATAAAATAGAAGGGCTGGGAGTTTGGCTCAGTGGCTTAAGCGCCTCCTGTCTGGCAGGTGCGAGGTCGTGAGTTCAATCCCCGGTGCCGCAAAAATAAATAAATAAATAAATAAATAAAATAAAATATAATAAAATAGAAAAAAAGGGCTCTGGGATACAGTTCAGTATAACAGCACCTGCTTAGCATGTGTAAAGCCCTGGTTCAATCCCCAGCAACACACACACACACAAAATAAAAACAAAAAAAAAAAAACGAGGCAAGAGTACCCTTACTTCATCTTTAATAAAGAAGCCAGAACATTAGACTACACACTGATTACATTTTTAATGAAAAACAAACACTTCAGGCTAGAGCAGCCGTTGACAAAAATGTCACCACGGGAAACCTGAATGTCTGAGATCTCCCGCTACCCTGGAGGCTCACTGAGACGCGCGCAGGCGGTTCCACAGCAGGCGCCTTTCACTCACGCCCCTTTCCTTATAAAGGTCCAGAAGGCACTCAGGGAGGATGGGCTGCGTTCACACACCTTGGGCCTTTGAGAACCATTCCAAACTGCCCACGGGATTTTCTTCTCTTTTTTCTTTTTGGGCCGTACTGGGAATGGAAGCCGGGGGTCCCAATACTGAGCTACGTCCCCGGCTTTTTTTTGTATATTTATTTAGCAACACTGGGGATTAAACCCCAGGCCTTTGCATTGAGCTGCCTCCCCAACCCTCCCCATCTTCCAAAATGGACCAGGTTGGGTTCAAACTTGCTATCTTCCTGCATCAGCCTTCCAGAGTGCTGGGATTACAGATGCTCGCCACTGTGCATGGCTGCTGACAAGATTCTTAACACTAATGAGGGTACTTTAACCCTGGTTGGAGGTTCTAGTACTACACGTGCTTTTCATAAATCCCACCTCAATTAAGTTAAACTCACACATGTCTAAACCTAACAGCAATCTTTAGCAACTCTCTTCTGAAGCTTTGAAAAGGGGTAAGGTATTCCTCACTTTGTATTCAACTTTTTCAACAACGAAGGTTAGCTAAAAACGTTAGTTTACTGAGCATGGCAGTGTGTGCCTGTAATCCCCACACACAGAAGGCTGAGGCAGGAGGATTATCACGATTTCCAGGCCAGCCCAGGCAACACAGTGAGTTGAAAGCCACCCTGAACTACAGTGAGACCCTGTCTCAAAAAACAAAAACTAAACTAAAAAAACCATAAAGACCTCACACAGGAAAGACGGCTCACACCTGTAATCTCAGCAGTTTGAGAGGATGAGGTTGGAGTTCATATCCTGCCTGGCAGTCTCACAAGATACTGTAGCCACCACCAAAAAAAAAAAAAGATAAAGAAAAGGGAGGGGGCTCATTTTGTACTACAGAATTAAAGCAAGAGTTTAACTTTTTAACGCCCCAAAGTAAGCATGGAGTGAAGGCAGAAAACAAAACAAAAACTTGGAAACCAGAGCAGGCAGTACAAGCATTCTTGTCTCAGCTGCTGCAGAGGCTGAGGCAGGAGGATCGCCAGAGCCCAGGAATTTTGAGACAAGCCTGGCCGACACAGCAAGACCTCGTCCACGAAAGAAACCAAAACCCTGGAGAAGCGAAGTGTGTGTGTCTATCCCGCACATCCTACTCTTACAGACACCCCACTCCCGGGACCCACCTCGGAGCAAAGGCGGCCTTTCGCGCTTCACGGAGATCTTCGCTCTACGTCCCCTAGGAGGTCGTCTCACTCCCCCGGCAGGTCCGGCAAATCTCCGACCCTCCCCAATTTACCCCGCGGTTCTCCCGGCCTCGAGCGCGCACCCTGACGGCCCGGCCCCCTCCCCTTCCTGTTTCCTGGAAGTTACTACTTCCCAGCCGTGGAGCACAAATTCCTCGGGCAGCGCGGGCCGGCCGCGAGATCCTCACGGGTCACATTTCCAAGCTCCGGGTCCGGCGGGAGTCGGCCCCGCCACACACACCCGCGCGCCCGGCCTGTCGCCGTCCCTCTTCCCCACAGCGTTCGGCCCCGTCCCGGGGCCCGCCCACTCGGCCAGAGCAGCTTTGTCTCAGCCGGACCAGCCCCGCCAGGGACCCCCCAAGTGCTCGGCCCACTCCGACCCGCCGCCAGCTCCTTCTCGGCGCTGACTGCCCGGTCCTCCCCACCCACCCACCCACCCCGCAGCCAGCGAAGGGCGCGTAGCCCGCGCGGGAAACCACGGCGCCCCGCGCCGCCCGGGCGCACTCCCGCCCCCTCCCCCGCCGCAGCGGACTCTTCACCTCAGCGCAGCGCCCAAGAGTCTGAGAAGAATTGGTGCCGCGCTCCTGGCGCGTTGCGTCGCGTCCGGCTGGCCGGAGGAGTGGCGCCCAGGAGAGCAACTAAGCGGGTGGCCGCAGTCGACCCCCAAACTGAAGCGGCGTACCGCAGGCCCCGGCCAATGGCCCTCCCCTCAGCCGAACAAAAGAGCCTCGCACTCTGCGCTGCCCGCCGCCCACAGCGCGCAGGCGCGACGACCCGCCGCAGGGCACCATGGGACTAGGAGTTCTTCTAAGACTACAAGTCCCAGAGTGCCGCGCGCGCACCACGCTGCACGCACCGTTTGCGAGGGTTGGAGGGAGTTTTAGTTTTTAAACTGTTGAAGGCGCTGTGCCCGTGGCGCGCGAATGTGAACTCAGGGCATAGGTGGGATGGGAGGATCGTAAATTCGAACCAAGTGTGAGCAGTTTAGTAGCTCTGTCTCAAAAAGATTTTTTAAAAAGCCTGTGGGCGTAGTGCAAAGGCACTGGATTCAATCACCACCACCGTAAAATCAAGTCAAAGAGGGTTGGGAGTTTGGCTCAGTGGGTTAAGCGCCTGCCTAGCAGGTGTGAGGTTGTGAGTTTGAGCCCTGGTACCACAAAAATCAACAACAACAAAAAAAACCAGACTTGATTTTGTGAGTTTTTTCATGTTTCTGGATAATTCTGTAGTTATATCCTTGACACTTTAAATCTTTTTTTAAAAAATATTTTATTAATAATAAAAGACAAGGCAGAAGAGAATCCCCCATACTTGCTACATTGCCCGCTGTAAAGAGATGCTTGGGTTGCTGACCAGAGGCCTGGACAAATCTACAAAACAAAGTTGGTTGATGTTCCTTGGTCGCTATCAATCCAGCCAGACCTCTGAAACAGCAGGTTGCTCACGGGGAGGGCGGGGCGGGGGGGTAGTGTTGTCCCTGATTCCAAGCCCGCGCGCAGGTGCCGCTCGGGCCGGGCGGGGGCCCCTCGCGGGGCCCTTCTCCTTCTCCTCCAAGGTCCTTGGGTCAGGACCCCTGAAGGCAGTCCATATTGAGTCCTGATCTGTGCCTGCGCCGCTCGGCCGGGCGGGGGCCCCTCGCGGGGCCCTGACACTTTAAATCTTAACAGGTTCCCCACCGCAGCTTTATGAAATCTCCACCTCGTTGAATCTCAAATCTCGGTAATCCTCAGTCCCTGCCTCTGTTAAAAACAAAGAAAAAAAAACAAGGCTTCTCCTCCTCAGCGTCGATTCCTTCACCTCCGAGGCAGACCCTCATGCCCTAAAGTGAGTCGATAGGTGTCAGAACAGCTTTCTGGACTTCCTCGTTTTCATTTCCCATGCCAGTGGAGGTCAGTCCCTTCCTCTCCTTGAGCACCATCCTGCAGCCGCCCCAGAGAAACAGATCAGAGCCAGGCTTGGTGGCACATGCGTGTGACCACAGCAATTTGGGAGGCTGAGCCAGGAGGGTCACAAATTGGAGCCCAGCCTGGGCAATTTAGCGACGTAGGGAGACCTTGTATGAAACTAAAAACATAAAGAAGGCATTGGGAATGTAGCTCACAGAGAAGGCCTGAATCCCCAGTACTTTGGTTTTCCTGCCTCAGCCTCCCAGAGTGCTGGAATTAAGGTGTGTGTGCCCCCACCCTCCACCCCCTACCCCCGGGCCAGAAGTGGATATTTTCATTAGAGTCCAGGTTTTACTGGGAAGTCATTGTGAGAATCAGATAAAAGACAAAAGAAACCTCTTAAGCCTATTTGCCCTTTAAAAGCAGGGTACTTGTTAATCTCAAACAACTAAATCTTTAACAATACAATTTCAAGTAGTAGTCAAAATGAAAGAATTTTCTAGTGTGTGTGGGAAATGTTTTAAAAGTTCTGTACTTTCCCTCTCCTTAAATCACATTTCAGAAGCAGTTACCTACCGTACTTAAAACAGCAACCAGTTACTGAGTGCCAGCTACAAGTCTTTTCCTTTCCACATTACTGTTAATTCCACAGAAATGCTGTAAAGCAGGTCCCAGGTAACGCTTCCATAGTTCCTAGATTTTCAGTGAGGCTGAGGCTGAGGTTTAGAGCTGGCTTGGCCAATGTTACAGTCAGGTAAACAATGGAGAGAGAGTTCCATCTTCTTCCTCGGACAGATGTATTTCTGTGGACATCAGCAGTTTTGTCTTAAACAAGACTATGATGACTCACTTGCAGTTAACCTTAGAAAAGAAACTCTGAAGGTCAGGCATGGTGGTGCATGCCTGTAATCCCAGCTCTCTGGAAAGCTGAGCCAGGAAGATTGTAAATTCGAGCCCAGTCTGGGCAATGTATCGATTCAAAACTGTTTCAAAATTAAAATTAAGGCCGGGTGTAGTGGCACCCATTTGCAATCCCAGCGCTCGGGAGGCTGAAGTAGGAAGACTGTGGGTAGTTCCAGGCTGGCCAGTGCTACACAGTAAGTTTAAAGCCAGCATGAACTACATAGCGAGACCCTGTCTCAAGAAACCAAATAAAATAAAGTAAAAAGTAAAAACAGCTGAGAATGTAGCTCAGTGCAAAGCCCCTGAGTTTGATCCTCAGTACTGGGGAAGAAAAAGAAGGCTAAAGTGGTGGCACATGCCTATAATCCCATCTACTTAGTGGGCTGAGCCAGGAGGATCACAAATTTTTTTTTTTTTTTTTTTTTTTTTTTTGCGGCACCGGGGATTGAACTCACAGCCGCGCACCTGCCTGACAGGCACTTAAGCTGCTGAGCCAAACTCCCGGCCCTGGTTTTTTGAGGCAGGGTCGCACTATGCAGCTCAGGCCGGCCTTGCGCTCGCGTTGTAGCCCAGGCCGGCCTCGAACTCACAACGCTCCGC
>RJWM01017803.1:0-42252 GCA_004363535.1 Dasyprocta punctata | reverse complement strand
TTTTAAGTTCGAGGCCAGCTTGGGTTACAAAGCGAACGCAAGACTGGCCTGAGCTATATAGTGCCACCTGCCTCAAAAAACAAATCTGACAGTGTGAGTTCAAGTCTGAGTCCGAGTCCAAAAGTGGGAGAAGACCAAACTCACAGCTCAGAGACAGACAGTAAAGAGAATCCTCTCAGACTCAGCCTTTTTTGTTCTATTCAGGCTTTCATCAGATTGGATCAAATCCACCTATACTGAGGATGCAATGTAGGAAGGCAAACACACTGAAAATATTTAATCAAACCTCTGGGCACTCTGTGGCTCAGTCATGTTGATACATTAAAATTAACTGTCACATGTTATAGAGTGCACATTGCACAGTCACATTGAGGCCTAAGTATTGTGTGACAGTTGTGGTCACACATTTATTTTTTCAGTTCAACAATGATTTCTGATGTCACGAATTAGACATTTTGTTTTAATGCCCTTCTTTAAGATTTCATATTTTGTAATGATTTTTTAACTCTGTTTTTGAAATAGAGAATCTTTTGTTTATTTACTATCTTTTTTGCCTTTAATACAATGCAGCATTTCTGATATATTCTTTTGGACAATTTAGGGTAGAGAGAAAATGATGTGAAGATTCTCGTGAGTGTTTATTTCACAGAGTTCTAAAGACTTCAATTATGAAATTAGAATTGCCTTCATATAGCATTTACTGGGAAATCTGAGTCCCAACAATTGTACCACAGATTCTGTAAATGTGACTAACTGCAGATATATATATATATATATATATATATATATATATATATATTCTGAAACTATTTAGAGGTTTTTGGACAGATTTCTTTAAAGAGTTACATAGCACAAAGGCAACCCATGAAAAAATGTTTACTCAAGAAGATGCACTGAGCAGACCAGGTGACCAAGAAATCTACAAATTCAGCTACTATTTAAAAAGGATGGTTATGAATGCTTGAAAAGTGCTGGACACAGCAGTAGCTGTTGCTTGATCTCTGTTGGTTGCCTGTCTCAATTGTTGGTATAATTGGAAAGGAAAACACTCTGAGTCAGGACCTGTCTCATTTGGGAGTTTCTGCTGCTTGAAGGGCAGCTACTGGGAACTGCTGACATCGGCGTCTCTGCTAGGAGCCACAGAAGTGGAAAAGACTTTGCTGCTAAGTGTCTCCCATTCCCTCTGCCATCCTCTTGTGCCACTCATGAAACCTGAAGGGAAAGCAGAGAAGGTGAATTTTTCCATATTATCTCATAAAGGAGGGCAATTACATATTTCTAAGGAGCTTGATGGTCTAGAAAAAGTGTCACCTCAATCCAAGAATAGAGAACTTGACTTTTAGTGCTATTTCAAATTCAAGATGGGGAAACACTGGCACACAGTCATAGGTAGGCACTTAGTTGCTCTTTCTCCAGACATACAGTTCCCCTTAGCTATCTTGAATCAGACTGTCAGTGAGCTGAGGAATAGATGGAATAACTGGAAAAACTAACCAAGCTCTCTAGGATATTTTAGCCTCAATATTTTACTCCTGTTTTTGACCCCTGGAACAGACAGTTGGAGAGAGATCTTTCCATCTCCAGAAGGGTAGGTAAAAGCAGATTATCATCTCCACAACCTGCCCCTAAACACTACAGCTTTCTTTCACTCTCCAAATATGAGCTTTATTACTTCGAGAATTCAGTGTTTACAAAGAAAGTCTCACTCAGTGCCTTTCCTTGTGCCCACCTCTCATTCTCCTTTTGGTGCTACAGCAGCTGAATCCGCAGATTTCTGATGAACCTAGGCTAAAAGGGAGAGTCTTATTTTTTCAGTGGAAATGATTAAGCCAGGCTTTCTTTGTCCTGGCAAACTGCAGGGAAAAAGAAAGCTCCCAATTGGGAAAGACCTTAGCGAAGACTGCCTTCCCTTAACTCCTGTAATAGGGACTTTCTATGTTCATTTACCTTCCCTTAACTGACAACAGCCTTTTGCATCTAATGAGCCCTCAGGGAACCTTGGCATGAAAACCAACTAATGGCCAATGTAAATGATTTTTTTCTTTTTTCTTTTTTCTCTACTGAATCTGTGAGATTCAGATTCGTGTGCCCGCTTTGCTTATTGAGAAAGGATGAACTTGTTCCAAAACTAATGTTGCAATAATAGCTCCCTGGAGTTTTGAGAAGTGTGACTATCAACCAACATATTGAGGCCATAACTAATAAGAGACAAAAAGTAGTTTTTCAGTGATGGGCTGGGGATAATTCTCAGGATTCTCAGTATAGAAGGTAGGAATACAACTTTGGCATTGATGTAACAGTGATAGAAAGGAGTGGAATACAGTCTTTTCAAAAATAGGTATGGTTATGATAATACTAAGTTTTACTGCATTCAACTAAGGAACAAAGAAAAATTGAATGAAGATAGTATTTGGATCTTCAGATAAAGAGGTGTCAATCACCAGTACGTTCTAATTTTCTCATGAACTTTAGCCTGCCTATCTAGCTAATTAGTGATGATGAAAGAAGAGTATGTCAGAGAAGACATCATCTATAATTGTATTAGTATTTTTATTCTATATATATATATATATATATATATATTTGAGAAAATAGAAGATAGTGTAGAGCTTAGGAGGAAGACAAAGTGTCACAAACTGAGCTGTAATAGGTGCAAGGAGGGCTTTTGTCAAGTGCTATGAAATATGTTCTCCAGAGCTGGTGGTGCTGACTGCCTCTCTATCATCTCTGAAAGAGTAAAACCACTAGGAAATCACCCTGAATAATTTAAAAAGAAAAGACAGGTAGCCATTAATAATGTTAATAATGGGTTCTATTTTTAATCCCTCAGTCCAATGCTGGGCTCTTAATACTTAATGTATTCATCTTGCATTCTCAAATGTCATGTGAAGGCATCATCTGATGACAAAAATACATTAGAAAAATCTAGTTAATAATGTAAGAGTAAAAAGAATTGTCTAATTGAGCTGTCTTTCTTTACAGAACTTCTGCTTTCAAAAAAATCACTATTCTAGCATTCTCTGGACAAATAATTTACAGCACAAGTTTCAAAGATGGGAACAGAGGAGGTAAATAAATTGAATTTCTCAAGGGAGATCCTTGTGGTATCTGTTTTGTTATTTATAAATTAATGTGTAAAGTACTGTGAATTGCCAAAGTCGGGGAGAAATACTGATTGGAAATTCATAAGAATTAGACCTGGTTTTTGCTTGCAAATAATTGATCATGTAATAGATTACCATATAGGCAGTGTAATTATAACAATGCAATATGATACAACTGCTGCAGACTGGATATCTGTTCCCACGTATCTCCTTCAAAGGATAAAAATATCGCCATCCTTTTCTTGGGTTTAAATAATGTCTTTAACGTATGCCTGTTAAAGTTTTAATTCAGTATTTCACTTGATGTTAGCAAATATTTAAGTCAATTAATTAACCTAATAGCTTCTAAGTGGTAATTTGATTTTAGATTTTATGAGGGATACAAAACTTCTCCAAAGCACTTACATTCTGTACATGATAAGGAAGAGGCAAATATGTTTCATGGTACATTCAGAATATAATAAATATTTGCTAAATAATTTTTAAAAAGGAAAATTTGAATCACTCATCTTTGAAACCAAAGTATTATGAGCTTGATGTTTCTAATTGAATGATCACAATGGATAGAAAGTGAATAAAGATTTTCCAGGCAAAAAGAAAATAATGAGAAAAAGTACAAAGGAGAGAGCTGTAAGTTAAGGAAATTGTTTTTCTACAGAAAAACTACCTTATTTTTGAAGCACTTTAGGAAAGAACAAAATAATTCATGAAGACAACAAGGTGTTTTAGCATCATGCCTGATAAGAATGGTACTTGGTTTGAATAGCCTTAAAAATTGTATAATATTGATAATAAATGTTTTAGTTTATCAGTAAGTGAACGCATTAATGAATAAATAAGTTAGTGGAAGTACTGACTTGTCTATTCAGACAATATAGCAATTATGCCCATTAGCTTCCCAGTCATTATAACTCACTTGGATAGAAAAACAAAATGTAACTCTTTCTCAAAGCCCTCTTTTGAATGATAGGGAACCTAGAGTGAAAACACTCAGGTGGGGTAGCCAGTGAAAGAACTCCGCATCGAATGTGAGGACTCAGCTGTCAGGTTGTCTTTTGAGTTGTGCTCCATTAGCTGAAGAATATTTATTTTGTAGTTTACTTCTGTGCTTTCAGTTTCTTCAAATATTCTCTTGGAGGCTTTTAATCAACTTGTTAAATTCAGGTTTGATTTTAGTTGAATAAAGGGGAAAACATCAGTCTGCTCTGTGGTAAGAAGAAATTTGAGGGGCTGTAATCCCTCAAAGTCAAATGTACTCAATGCAATAGTAAATTCTGTTGGAAATCCAGGGAAAATGGGTTGTAGAGTTACAATGGCTCCTATAGCAGAGCAATCTGAGGGCTTAGATTTATTTTGTTTTAAAGTTTAAAACTACAATCCCCACAGATTTCGAGACCAGTTCCATCTTCCCGACAGACTGATGAATAGTGTCTGACTAACCTGACTGTGAGAGCTTTAGATGTCTCCATAACTACTTAATATGCAATAAGTCTCTATGTGAATTAGGGTCCTTACAATTCCCCTCAATCAAGAGGGTCAAAGAAGTTGAGTGATTAGATAAAAGAATAAGATCGAGTCAGCACACTGTTACTGTCATTAGAAACAAACCCAAACAGGAATTGGATTTAGATGCTAGTCTAAGTGACAGTAAAGTGATAGGGTTTAAGCAAAAAAATATAAAACCTCAGGCAGATACACATTTAAAGCATACCGAAAAGTAAATCCACTTGCTGAAATGCCACTTGCTGAAAATTAACCACCATATGTGGAAAAAACTGACACTTACTAGAAGCTAACAATGTGCACAGAGTCAGCTAAAGTGCTTTAATCACCACAAAAATCCTAGGAAAGTTACTATTCTTATCTTCATGTTGTAGAGGAAGAAAAAAGTCACTGAGGATACTACTGGTAATTAAAGATAGAACTTGGACTGTTGCATAGAATATTTTCATTTTTTCCCTAAGAGCTATTTGAAACAGGCATCATAAAAGATCATTGAAAGGACAAAGGTAGGTCACCAGAAAAAGAAAATATATAGTATTTTGAAACAGTACTATGAAATGAAATGATCAATACGGCATTTCCTACTACCTACCATAACTCCTTATCACTTCTCTGATTTATTATCCTCTATAGTGGAGCTCCCTGCATCTTTCTGGGTACACTATGCGGTTTTCTTTCTTTTTGTCTGTTTGTCTGTTTTTGTTCTCTGTAGGTTAATATCTGGGATCAAGTAAACCAAGCTAATTTCTCTTCTGTCACAGAGTTCCTGTTGATGGGATTCTCCAGTCTTGGAAAAATCCAGCTCATTCTCTTTGCTCTTTTTCTGTGCCTGTATATGGTTATCCTGAGTGGAAATATCACTATTGTTACTGTCATCCGCCTGGATCACAGTCTCCACATACCTATGTACTTCTTCCTAGGGATCCTCTCCATCTCTGAGACATTCTACACCCTGGTCATCCTGCCCAAGATGCTCATAAATCTGTTGTCTCTGCTTAGAACAATCTCATTCACCAACTGTGCCACACAAATGTTTTTCTTCCTTGGTTTTGCCATCACTAACTCTATGCTGCTGGGGGTGATGGGTTATGATCGTTATGTTGCCATTTGCCATCCACTTCGCTATCCCATCCTTATGCGCTGGCAGGTATGTGGACGATTGGCTGCTTCCTGTGCTGCAATTGGTTTTCTGTTATCACTTTTAGGGTCCCTCTTAGTCTTCGAACTCCCTTTTTGTGGTCCAAACAAAATCAACCATTACTTCTGTGATATCTCACCAGTTATCCAACTTGCCTGTACCAATACCTACATCAGCGAGCTGGTCATCTTCATCGGTGGAGTTCTAGCTCTTATGGTCCCTCTGACTATCATTTGCTTCTCCTATGGCTTCATTGTTCGAGCCATTCTGAGGATTCCATCAGCTGAAGGCAAGCGAAAAGCCTTTTCTACTTGTGTTTCCCATCTCACTGTGGTTATTGTCCACTATGGCTGTGCCTCCTTTGTCTATCTGCGGCCATCAACTAAGTACTCCTCTAGCAAGGACAGGCTAGTGACAGTGACCTACACTGTTGTGACTCCATTGCTGAACCCCATGGTGTATAGCCTCAGAAACAAGGATGTTCAGGTGGCCATTCGGAAAATGATCAGCTGGGGAGGATTTTATCCTAAGGCTAAAAAATGAGACTATTTCACACCAATGGAAACATCCTTTCTGAAAACACAGTAATAATTGTAATGATGATGCTCTTGTCTTTCACTTATGAACCACATAGTGTAGGATTTTCATGGCATTATTTTGGCATATTTTTGATGGGAGTTAGCCTTAAACTTGGCTTTATTGAAGATCAGTGCAAGTCTTGAATACTTTTTCCAGATTTAATTAATAAATATTTTGATTTCTTGGGATAGTTACAGAATGATTTTAGTCTCTTTTTTAAGTATAAACAAAACACTGGGAATGGTGATTTAGGTTCAATTATCTCAATTTAACATAACTTAGAAAAATCTTAGTAAGATCCATTACAAAATGAACAATGTAGTAGAAAATTATCACCAACTATGAACTACTAGTGTTGGAAGGAATTCAAGTTGATCACTTCCACTCTTCTATTACTTTAGGAACAACAAATGAAATATTCCATCTGGGTCGATGCTGAATAGGATGAGCTTTCACTATTAAACATGACTAAATGTTATTTATAAAATTCTACTTCTATACATCTTTTTCCATTTGCCCCTGTTATCTCTGAAGATGTATCTGATATTTCACCAAAGCAACAACAATCAAAATCTTTGAAGATTTTACTTGTTTTTGGCTAAATTGCCATCCACTGTGTTTTCATTAGAGACTAAAATCATTCTTTAAACCAGAGTTCACAGACTTCTCAAAATCTATGTCATCTTTCTGTGGATTCCTCCTTGGATATGTTTTATTTTGTTAATTAATAGTATTCTTCAAATGAGTCATCTGGTGACTAGAAATAATCACCTTCCTTATTCTGCAAATGGATTTTATCTCAATGCAGTCTGAATCTCATCTCCATATCAGTCTGCCACTCAAGTGCTTTTCTCTGACCCTTAGCTTGCTTAGACTAAAGGATTTGATGTTAAATATCAGCAGTCTTATAATTATGAAACCTATTGTTCATTGTTTTTAATTTACTTTCATTCTTATAAAATTTGGCATCTGCTCTGTTAGGGTTCTACTTGTGATTTTAGAATGTGTAATTCTACAACATTCAAGTTTTCTCCCTGTATTTTATTTGTAATGTCCAACCTAGTGGTTGTCTCTTTCATTACTCCATTCTATCTCTTATTCCAGGCTTAAATAGTAAACAGCATGTATATTGAGGAAAAAAGAGTTAGTAGTGGCTAAGTTGGATTCAGTACTTATATATGCTCTGTGGCAGAGGGAATTATCAGTATTTAACTAAATACTGGTGCAACCAGAACTACGTATGAGAGGGAAGGTAATATGGCCAGGTGCTTTCCATCTTTGTCTTTAGATGCTTCAAAACATGAAATCACTGGATGGTAAATCTCTAGAAACTCCATTTCAAAAGACTCTGTGCTCGACTTCTGCTCCATTAAATCATGACAGTCATCAATAATATATTCTTCTGAAATATCCATTAGTTCTAAAAGTCAGAAGGAAATCTTTTTCAATAAGTACCTTTCTGGAAAGAATATAAGACTGATGAATAAAGTAGTATGGTTAACTTGTGATGTCACAGGAATTTGCTATACTGCAAGAGTACGTTGGCAACTTCATAATAATCATGGTGTAGAGCAGGAAGATATAGGAGAAAAAGACTTGTCAAGAACCAAATTCAGATAACTTTTGATGTACTTGAAAAAGTCCCTTTTGATGTAGAAAGGAAAATGTTATCATTTCATTCTTTGTCAAGTATATCCTATGCTTACCACATGCTTCTTATAAGGTACAGTGCCTTTGTGGCAGTGATAGCCTACAACAATTCTTGCATTTATAGCTGTTCTTAAGGCTTATGTTTCATTGATTAAGACCACCTTTTTTCTTCACTTTAACCAGAAAAAAATCTACTCTTTGGAAAATTTTGTAAACAGGAAAAGATATGGAGGCTGATATTTCCCAGATCCAGAGATCATCTTAGAAATGGTTTGTTTTCTAACAAAAAAATTTTCTCAGCTGAGTTTGGTGGGCCCAGTTTGTATTCCTAGCATTCTGGGAAGCTGAAACAAGAAGTTGAAGCCCAGACAGGCATTTAAGCAACTCAGCGAGACTATGTGTCAAAAATTAATTACTTAAGAAAATCTAAAAGTGCATCTAAGTGTGAAGACTCACAGTCCTGTCCTTAGCACTTAACAAAAATGCTTTCTCATCTTTCAATCAGTTACATTTTTCTCATTATTTAATCAGAGTCTCTGTCTTTCCCACTGATTACTAGCTTCAGAATTTCATCACAGAAGCCCGTTCTTTTTTTAATGTTAATTTATGCTATAAGAAAAGCGATGAAAGTTGTATGGAAAACTCCAACTTTTGAAATCAAGGAATTTAATTAATATATCATTCCCCTTTTGCAGTCAAATACTACAGGAGAAATCTATCTAACAAATTAACTTTTCACAATAACGTAATGCTCAAAAATCTCAAATAGATACTAAAAATTACATAGGAAAAATTATTTATGTCTGAAAAATTAACTTTTATTCTTTAAAGAAGCTGTTATCCATGCATTCACTTCTACTTATAATGAAAATTGATTACTCTGTCCTTCCATAGCTCTCTGTCTCCTTGGTCTCAAACATATAGCCCTCTGCCAACATTGTATCATATGTTAGGGAAAGTTTAAGGCTCACTGAAACTTTCTCTTTCTGTCACTGCAGTCACAAACATATTTGTACAACAACTGATTATTCAATTTTTTCTTCACTCATATTACAAGTGGCATTTTTTAGTGTTTTCAAATATTTCCTTTGCAAATTGTTTTGTATTTTGTCCCTTCCTTATTTATTCTTTTCTTAGAACATGTCTGCAGTACATAATGATTGCAATTATCATGGGGAGTTGCTACATGCACAATATTTATTGATGCTTCTTTCATGCCTTCTTCCTGTAGTGCTTTATTTTTTCCTTTTTTTTTTTTGTTTTGAGAAACAGGGATCAAGATTCTGATAGTCTGTGAACATACACAAAGGATCAGTGTGTCTGACTTTGTTCATATTGGGTAATTTCAGACTAACTTGATTAACTCCTATTTACTTTCTAGTAATAGATCTAAAAGAAACCCAGAACAACTCAAAGAAAGCCAGGTAACTGATCCTAAAGACATTCTTATTATACTTTGATGTGGGAAGTTTTTATTTTAAACAGGAAAAAAAAGCAACCATACTACAGATATTGGAAAGTAAACTGAGGAGAAGTTGACTGACTGGTAGTAATTCAGTTAATGAATATAACTGACTACTTATTGTATTAGATAATGGAAGAGGTAAATGTGAACGAGAATTCTTCCTGGTTTCAAAATACTGAATTTACTACTCTAAATTTCTCACACAAATATAAGAGAGGGATTTTCGTTCATTAAATAAAGCCATTGGTAGTTGTATTTATATACATTGTAATGAACGCTTCCTTTGTCTTTCTGCAACTTCCTTTCTGAGTTACTTTTAAATTAAAGTAGTCCAAAAATATACTTTGCCGATGACATTAAGTTAGTGAATGTCAGTAAAACAAAGAAAATAAATTCTGTTTATACCAGGTTGGACTAGTAGAAACCTAATGTTCTACCTTTAAAAAGTAAAAACTGGAGAAAATATATAAAAACACAGATTTCAGATACTGGACCACAGGCATAAGACTGTTATCCATAGGAGAAGAGGAACAAATGATTCCCACACATTATGACACAGAAGCAGTTTCTGAAATATAAAGCAAAGAATTGTGGACTGCACTCATAAGCTCCATAGAATCCTAATCTTACTCCTAAAGAAAAACTGAATGTGAGGTTGAAGGCCAAGAAATAAAAACAGCAAAATCAACTTAATTAACTTCATCTGGTAACAGATATTCTAACAATTATGTCTCAATTCAACATAAATGATTCTACAGAACACCAATATTAGATGATAGTATATGGGCATAATTGAGTGAAATGCAGCATGCTATAATTTTTAAATATTAAAATCTGTATATTTAAGGATTTTTGGTTTTTCTTTTTGGTTCTGTTTGCAAACAGGTGATACAAAATCTGTTAGGCAATCTGCCTGAGTTGAGGAGTCAGACTGGAAGTGCAAAGGGAAGCTTTACAAGACAAAAAGCAAAAGAGAAAGAACTATCACACAGAGAGAAAACACTAAATACCTGCAAAAGGATGTCTTCAAGTCTTTGAAAGGGTATTGATCTGTACATCTGCCAAAAGAAAATACCTCTTGTGGAAAATGGGAAAGGAAACACTGGGAAAAATAAATCAAACAGTTCCTAGGGCTCAATCAGGGAACTGTTTATGTTCCCAGTAACTACCAAGCACACTTTATGAAAATGAAAAAAAATTTTTTCATCATCTTACTGACATTTGTTAACTCACTCAATTCCATCTACATGACATATTTTTGGAATATTTTAATTTAAATACAATGGGACTAACATGATGCACTTCTGAAGACAAGGTCAACTGACTTAAACAGAAAGCAATAGAAATTCCCCACAGTATAGCACATATAGAAACAAAAGGAAAAACAATGAGTAGAAAACTGACAATCTGTGGGAAACTATGAAGGTATAAAACAATGTTGCATGTGATTTAGGTCACAGAAGAAGAAAGCAGAAACAGAGTAAATGATAATAGAGAAAATAGTAGATTAGAATTTTCCAATAAGTAACATTATAAATCCATAGATCCAAGAGTCTCAACACATCTGAACCAGAATAAAAGCAAAAATCACATTAAAGCATATACAAGTTCACTTCTCAAAAATCAGTATTAAAATAAAACCTTTAAAATAAAGAGAGAAAAAGAAAAATATAGTAAAATAGAAAGATCATTTTTTATATTCCATGACATTAGTAATAATTTTGCAGCCATCAATGGACAAAAATGTCTTTTTAGGAAAGAGTCAAGTCCAGATGATATATTTGACAACAGTATTCCCAGAGCAAGACCTATAAATAGTCCTGTCCACTTTTGGATTTGTCCAAAGCCCAGTTTTGCTTTTCTAATTTTACTGAAACCATCTGCCAAGCAAATCTGAGAGGAGCCAGAAGTACTAGGGTCTCCTGTGATAAGCCTTCCAAGCTTGGCTTCCTCTGTAGACTCTGAAACAATCAAACACAGCTCTTAGCCTCTCATAGCTAGTCTGACAGAAGCTTTGCCCACTCTGGGAAGTGGAGGCATACATCTGCCTGTGCTTCTAGAAGCCAATATACTGCCCTTTAGGTTCACAGTACACCCTGCCCTGGCCTTCAAACTTGGCTCAAATCCCTTTAAATTATTCCTTGAGAATAGTTGTATTGAACAGGGACCCACTGAGAAACATATCAATCCTTAGGCTCAGAGGTAGGGCAGCACACCCTGTTCTTTGCTACAGCCCTGTGACATAAATCCAGACCTTAGTTGTGGGCCAAGGACAGTACTACCAGAAAAGGGATTTGATGACCAAATGGTATCCTTCTCAAAGACTGAGAAGAAATCATAGTTTCTGTAAACTTTTAGTGTCCCTGAAGTGGACTTTCATCTTAGTACCAGGCATTATGATTATGGCCTGGAATAGTTCAATCTGCCTAGGGACCAGATAGACTCCTCACATACTAGAAGCCCTCAATAACAGGCCAGCCAAGCATGAAATGCACTGCAGACCAAGCAGTGTCCATATGATCCAGATCCACCTCCACTTCACCAGGTAATCTCATCAGCCAGGAAATCAAATAGGAGATGAGGTCTTTATCTGTCAAACTGACCAGCAAAGACTAGAAGAGAAGTTTTTCCTCCAACCGCAGATACTTACAGAACACCACACAAACCCTTACAGTACAAGACAAGATTATAAAAAAGTCAGACGACCAGTACACCCAAGGAAAATGAATGAAGTTTCAGTAACAGAGCACAAACAAAAGGAGACCTACAAATTGACTGAAAAAGAACTGAAAATAATTATCTCACAATAGTTCAATGAGATGCAAAAAAATGCAAAAGCACAAGTAAATGGTATTAGAATACAATGCATGAACAAATTAGAAGTTTAATAAAGACAAGGAAGCTATAACAAAGAAAAACATTTTCTGTAGCTGAAGGATACAATGATGGAACAAGAAATCTCAACCGAGAGTTCTGAAAGCAGGCAGAATCATGCAACAGAAAAAGCTGGTGAACATGACGACAGGACATTTGAAATTATGTAATTGGGAAAGAACAATAAAAAAAGTAAAAAAGAATAAGAAGTGAACAAGGGATCTAGCAGACCGCACAAAGCATAACAATATATGTATTATTAATTGTATTCCAGAAAAGAGAAAGGAAACTTGAAAAATACTGGCTGAAAGCTTTCTTAGTCATGGGAGAAATGTGGATATATAAGGTATGATCAAAATATCTGATGAATGTTTAATTTTTAAAAAATTTATTGCAGTGAAAGACAAATTGACTTCAATCCATCTGAGGATACTTCTGTTCACCTCAAACACACTTACATTATTGTTCTTATCACTTTCTGCTGCAGTTCTGGAAGTCCTATTTCATGAACATCTTTGTGATCCAAATATGGTGTATGGTGCCATCCAAAGGGAAGTCAGGCTTGTAAAAGCATATTGGTGTGTCTTCATCCATCTTGTCATTGATTCTGGCATTGTGTGACTTCTGGCTCTTTTCTAGAATAAAAATGATTAGGAAAAATGATTGAAGCAACCACAATACAAGAATCAAATACACTCATGAAAGAGGACTTTCAGAAGTGCTTCAGAATATATTCAAAGGAAGAAAGAGTATTTTGACAAAGTTTAACGCCAATGTGTCTTTTATTGTAATAAATTTTTTTTGAAATTTAAACACTGATTGTATTTTCCATTCACGTTGCATGTAATTCAGGTTCATGAATAAAAGGTCCCAAACAATGTTGACACAAACGATAGTATACCAAAGTGTATTATAATCAAATGTTCAAAAGTTAACAACAAAGAGAATCTTGAAAAAAGCAAAAGACTCATCACATACAAAGGAACCACCATAAAGGTATCACTAGATTGCAAACCAGTAGAGAACTGGATAATATAATCAAGGTGCTGAAGGAAAAACTAACCTGAAACCAAGAATATTATACCTAGTAAAGCTGTCTACAAATGAAGAAATAAAGACATTCCTCAGAAAAAAAAAATTAAGGATACTGATTATCACAAGACCTACCTTGTAAAAAGTGGTAAAGGGAGTTCTTCAAGTTGAAACAAAAGGATGCTGAATGACATAAAAACATTTAAAAGTAAAAAGATGTACCAGTAAACCCTGGCATGGTGGCACATGGCTGCAATTCCAGCAATCCAGGAGGCTGAGCAGAAGAATTGCAATTTCAAGACTAGTCTAGGCAACTTGGTGACTTAAGGAGACCTTCAAAGTATTAAAATTTTTAAAAAAAGAAAAAAAAAAAAAGAAAAGTGCTGGGAATATAGCTCAGTGTGAAGACCCTGGCTTAAAGTTTCAATAATTCAATTCCCAGTCCTCACTTCCCTGAAAAAAAAAAAGAGTAATGGTAAAAGTAGGGAAACGATATTTTAAACTAGTGGTAGCAAACCTATGGCATGTGTATTATTTTGTTTTTCTTTTAAGACAAATGAGGTTAATGCATGAGTTATTTTTCTAAATTAAAACCTCAATATTCAACTTTGATTGTAGCATTGGTACTTTGAGATAAATAAGTGGGTTTTGGGTTACAGTTTGGACACTTGTCTCTGAAAGGTTAGCCATCACTGTTCTAAATGGCAATGATGTAATAGTCCAGGTTAAAACATTTTGATTTTTGTGTAAATGTCAAAAGACAGAAGTAGTTAAAAACTATAATGAAAATATGACAAGATATGAAGAGCATAAAATTTTTATATAAAAAGAAGTATGGGATTTTTCTGTGTGGCTAAATTTAAGGTATTACAGTTTAAATTAGAATGTTTAGAGTTGATTTTATTGAAAAACCATGAATTTTATTGAAAAACCACACAAAAGATAAAGGAAAAAGAATCAAAGAATATTATTCAAAAAAGTCAACTAATTACAAAGGAAAATAGCAAAAATAGAGAAAAAATACATTAATGAACTATAAAATAGCAAGTAAACAATGAAATATGAGCTAGCTAATGAACAGAAAACATTGTAATATACAATAGCACTGCTCAATAATCTCATGTACCTGGTACATGTAAAGAAATTGTAAAACATCATAGCATTTATGATAAGTAAGTGTAGTCTGGTACATAAAGATATATATTACATGATTCTAATTATGAGAATATCTTGAAAAAGCAAAGCTAAAGCGACAGAAAGCATCAGTTGCAGTTGTTAGTGCTAGGAATGGGAAATTTAGTGCAACAAAAGGGGCCAAGGAAACTTTTTGGGACAATGGAAATGTTTTCTATAACAATTGCTGTTTTATAACTCTAAAGATTTTCAGAATTCATCCAACAGCTTTCTTCAAAAAGACATTTTATTGTATAAAATAATTTTCAAAAAAGTTGAAATGATCCACCATGTGATGAAAAGCAGGCTGTTCTTCAACTTTTTGCCTTTGTTCCAATTTCTTTGGTGCCCTCAGGGTGTCTGGACTCTCCTTTCAGTGTGGTTGGGAAAGAGCCCAAATATCCTGAAAGAGCATGCAGTCACCAAAACTTCCAACCTAAACCTGCAAGTGTGTGAAGACTTGAGTGGGGAGAAAAGTTTGAATTGAAGTTTAGTTTGAATATTTGGTTAAAAAAGAAAGAAAATGTGTAACAAATCTCTGTGGTATAGTTGGCAAAGAAGTTGAAGACACAAAGGATCTGGATTCAAGTTGATGAGAGTAAACAATATATTTGGTCTAAAATTATGTGAAATTTCATTCCTAAGAGCAACAAGTTGTCTTTATAAGAGAAAGAAAGAACCACACAAAAGCATGCTCATTCAACAGTCTCAATATCTTTTTTCCTTGGGGAATTCAATATTTCAATATTCAATATTCAATACCAGAACAATAAGAACTATTTTTTCCATAGCACACACTAAAGTGGAACTTTGTGTATATCTGAAGGTAAATCTTCAGGACGGGGTTTAGCAGAACACAAATATATACTCATATTTTACACTTGCAGTTTAAATTGATAAATAGGACTGAGGAAAAAAATCTCTGCCTTGATCACTTAAAACCCATATCTGATAACCTGGATTGTTTTTCCTGTTGTAAAAATATCATTTTTTTCACTTTTCATTTTTATTAGTTCGTGTTTGCAGAACGTAATGATTACATTCATACTGGGGAGTTAGTACGTGTACATTTTTGTTCTTATTTTCATTCCCCCCTTTCCTCCCTCTCTTGGTATTTATTTATTTATTTATTTATTTTGTCTTTTTTAGACAGAGTCTCAGTATGCTATTCAGGCTGGACTTGAGTTCACTTTGTAGCCCAAGCTGGTCTCGAACTCACAACAATCCTCCTGCCTCAGCCTCCTGAGTACTGGTATTATAGGCTAGTATTTACTTTTAATTGACAGATAACAATTGGACATAGTTACCTGGTACAAATGCGATATTTTGATTTATTGTATGCACTGTACAAAGATTCAGATAAGGTAAGTAATATATCTAACACCTCATCAGCTTATTTTTTTTTTGTGGTAAGAACATTAAGAATTTTTCCTTTTAGCAATTTTGAAATAGCATTTATTAACTCAGATATTTGTAAGGATGAGGAATAATACAAGTTCAGAGCTGGGTGGGATTTAGTTTGAACTCTGAATTCAGGATACTGATACTTAAACATAAGCGAGAGAAACTAATTTTCCAAGTTTACTAAGTAGTTACTCATAAAGCTCAGTATCATCAATATCATAAGGAGGATTTTTGCCTTAGAAATCCAACATTCTTTTGTTAACATTCTTCTGTTAACTCCACCACTTACCAACTCTGAGTATCCTTTATGACAACAGCAATAAAGTCTTAATTTTAGATTAAGCAATAAAGAAACTACAATATTCACACCAAATGTTTACTGTAAAGTTTAAAATTAAATAAAGCAGTTTATATAAAAGTCATCAAATTGCCTTAAAAGAGTATTCTATTGAGGTTAGGAATGTTCGGCTTTTTTTTTTTTTAAGAAACTCCTTCCAGTGAATTGTTCTCTCATCCAAGGATCTGAATGAGCTTGGCAAGCGGTATTGAATCATTAGTTCTTGGGTTTGATACAGATTTATCCAAGTTTACAAGTTTCTCATTCCCTCTCTGTTTCTCTAATTTGTTACTTTATAAGTGCACAGTTTCAATGCTTTCCATTTTGTTTGTAAAATTGCCAAGTTCTATGGCATCAATAATTTTACTAATTCTAGGACACTTTTATCATCCCCAAAAGAAAACCTGTACTCTTTAACAGCCACTTGCCATGATGCTTCTTGTCTTCCACTTAGCCCTAGACAACCACTAATCCATTGTCTGTCTCTATAGATTTTATTATGGATATTTCATATAAATAATATAAAATAATATATTTTATATTGTGTTCTTGTTTGTGAGTTTTCTCATTTAGCATGCTTTCAAGGTTCATTAGTGTTGCATCATATTTAATGGCTATACCGTATTTTGTATATTTAGTCATCTGTTGTTAGACATTTGAGTTTCTTTCACTTTACTATTATGATTAATGCAATTGTGAATGGCTGTGTAAAAGTTTTTGAATATACATATATTATTTCACTTCTCTTGGGTAAACATAGAAGTTAATGTGTTGGCAAAAGTGTAAATAAGAACCCAAATGTATAATAAATGTTGGGAAATGGGAAGGGGATGTTCACCTTGGAAGGGGAACAAGAGATAGGGGAGGGGGAAAGGATATAAGGGACAAGGAAAAAAAAAGAATAGAGGGAAAAAATGGAAGTAAAGCTTTTGCAAATAAGGAAAGAAAGATGGATAGAAGACAGGGCAGGGAAATGGGAAAACAAGAAGAAGCACCATATATCATGTACAGGTTCAAATTGCCTCTGATGAATGTTATCAGCATATACATCTAAAATGCATCAATAAAACTTTTAAAAAATAAATAAAACAAAGCAAAACAACAACAACAAAGAGAAATAAATTTGTTGGGTCATATGATAAACTATATTTTCCAGAAATTACCAGGCTTTTCCAAAGGACCGGTACAATTTCATATTCTCATTAGTAGTGTGTGTATGTTTTCCTTGCTCTACATATGCACTGACACTTGGTACCATCAGTCTTTTTATCATAACAATTTTAGTGTGTGTTAAGAGGTACCATCTTGGAACTTTGATTTGAATTTATTGCAAATTTCTTGACTACTAATGTAAGGGGCTTAATTACATTTGATGAAAAGGAATCATGCGTGTGCACATGCACACAGGAAAGCAGTGGTAAAGCACTGGATGCTGATGGGCATCACAAAGGTGAGACCGAGGGACAAAGTGGGTCGTAATCATATTTTTATTTCAGACTGGAGGGATTCTGTATGTTTTTTAACTACTGAAATTCCCATCTCCCTAGGGGCCACCTCTATTGCAAAATACGGTCTTTTTGAGAGCTTCTTTTACTTCCCGATTCCTCAGACAGTAAATAATGGGGTTTAAGAGTGGCACAATGACAGTGTAGAGAACAGATACCACTTTGTTGGAATTGTAGGCGTACATGAGCTTGGGACGGGCATAAGTGAAAAGAGTTGTGGAATAAAAGAGAATTACAACTGTGAGGTGAGAAGCACAGGTGGAGAAAGCTTTTTGACGCCCTTGAGCAGAGGGGATCTTGAGTATGGTGCTGAGGATGGTGGCATAAGACGCCACCACTACACAAAGAGGTACAGCAATGACCATGAGGGCCAAGAAAAAGTCCACCAGCTCAGCCTGTGAGGAATCCTCACAGGAGACATTGAGGAGTGGAGAGATATCACAAAAGTAGTGATTGATATGAGGTGTGCCGCAGTAGTGGAGCCTGGCTATGAAAACCATCTTAATCATGGCAGTCATCAGTCCGCAGGACCAGCATACCCCAGCCAGAGTTCCACAGAGCTGGTCGGTCATGATGACTGGATAGCGCAGTGGGTTACAAATGGCTACATAGCGGTCAAAGGCCATGATGGCAAGAAAGATGTACTCAGTACAGACAAAGGTCACAAAGAAATAAAGCTGAGTCATGCAGCCATTGAAGGAGATGCTCTTGTCATGACTGAGGATGTCTACCAGCATCTTGGGACTAATGACTGTGACATACCACATCTCCAGGAAAGAGAGGTGGCTCAGGAAGAAGTACATGGGCTTATGCAACTTCCCATCACTGCGGACGGCTAGGATGATGACAAGGTTCTCTAGCAGAGTCAGAAGGTAGGTGGCCAGGAAAACAGAGAAGAGGAGAAGCTGGAAGGCAGGTTTTGTTGAAAATCCCAGCAGAACAAAATACGTTGTTTCACTATGATTATCAATTTCCAGAGTTTTGGCGAACATAGTAGGCTGTGAACACACATAAAGTTAGTTGTTTCCATGTACCAATCACCATACTATAGTTACATTTATTGATAATGCACCAACAACAAATTCATCATAATAGGTCTTTCCTGTCTTTGTATCTTTATCTTTTCTTGAATTAGGATGAGAAACAATCTTTTGAGCAAAAGTGAACTATAGGAAGTTTATATTTTAATTATTTTCAAATTAGTTCAAGAGGAATATCTTGTCCAAGGTCTACCAGAAGTTAAATTAGTGATACTTCATTCTGAGATCTCTACTTTGCCAATATACCGCTGTTGGGCATTGAAAGGTGGCCTGCATGCCAATTTCTCATTGTAGGCAAAGCATCCTCACATACTGCATGTGGAAAAGAGGCAAAAACCAAAATATTCCTTCCTCTAAATATACCTGTCTGGTTCTGGAGTGGTTGCACAACCTCACCTAACTGTAGGCTGAAGATAGTGTTTGGACTTTTTTTTCTAATAAGATTACAAAGCTTCAATGAAGCAATACTGTAGCTGAGCACACTTATATGATTAATGACAAAGCAAATTTGATGCAATATTCACCAAATTCCCTGAGAACAAAATCAAATGAATAATTTGAAGGGTAGTGCTTTCTTGGATCCAATCCATTGATTAGAATAAGAAGTTTGAAAAAAAGGACGTTTATAAGAAGTTTGAAAAAAGGACGTTCAATTTCCACTGTTTCCTCTCTCTTGTTAAGTGGACATAGTGCACAGCTTTTAATATACTCATTTATTTCAAATAATATATAGGTGTTCGTATTTTGTAAACATGAAATGGCCTTTAGAATTTTTATTGATTTCCTGTGAATATTTGCTGTTATCTTTGCAGGCTATACTACTTACACATGCAACACCCCCATACCTTAAATTAGCATGCATTTTTCCCTCCACAGTACTCTCCTTAGGGATACTCCTAACATGAAACAATGAAATATTAAATGCTGCAAACAGGATTTTTATTAAGAAAGTAGGAGGGGACTGTAAGACTTTTGTAAAGGTGTTTCCTTAAATACTCATAATCTGAAGGCAAGTAATAAAAAAAGAAATCCATCCTCTTATTGACCCTTCTTCACTCCTTCCCAGTGAGTCAGCAAGATGTTAGGAAGGGCTGAGAATCATTATGGAGCCTGTATAGGATATGCTATGTACCCCCAAGTCCTCATACTTTTGATGGGGCTGACTCTGATGCTTGTGATCAGTTTGTTGTCTAGCACCAGGATTAATGACGTGACTGCTACACCCGCCCAGGGGTGGAGCTGAGATACAGTATAAAGGAAGGCGGGTCTTCCTCTTGCTTGCTTCCCGGCTTCCGCCCTCTCTCTCGCCAGCGCGGATTGTGGCTTGCAGCTTGCAGCCGCCATAAACTGTAGCCCCGTCATCCCATGCTGCCTTGGAGCCCACTTTATAGACTAAAACTCCCGAAAAACTGTAAAAATAAACCTTTCCTTCCCTAACTTCGGGCGTCAGGTATTTTGTCTCGACAACGAGCGAAAAATAACTAAGACAGAGCCTAATGGGCATTAAACATCTTACCATTTCCAGCTTTTCTCTTTGTCCTAGTGCTTGATTCCTTTTCTGCTCCTCTCCAGAGTCAAAGACACTCTTATTCTCCATTTCTCAATCAACTTACTTTTGAGTCACAAATATGTGGAATTGAGTTATGGATTTTAGTCCCAAGGCACTGTCAAGGGAGAAAAAGAGTGGAAAAACTATTTCCCACTCTATTCATTTCCCTCTCCTCACTTAGATTTCAGCATTAGAACCCTAAAGAAAGGCAGAATTATTAGTTCCTAATTATCTATGTCTAGAGATGATAGATAGAGGTAATAAAAAACAAAAGTACATAGAGCAAATTCAAACAAGGTTTTGCTTGCTGTTGGACTACAATTCACATACACACACACACACACGCACACACACACAGAAAAACACCCCACAAAATTTGACTTCTTTGGTCACAGCCTAGTACTCACTGGTGGAAAAGTAAGGCAGGCGATTGGGGATTTACAAACAAAGGAAATTTATGAATCCTCCCGAATTTCTCCTTTATCTTGCTCCTTTTAATCTGTGAGTCTAACAGTTCAAATCAATTTGAAATGTATTTGGGAAAATTTTAGACCAGTCTCCATTCTGCTTTCTCTTACCTTACTACATCCAAATGAACAAGTTTCTCATTACTAACAGATAGCATATTGTCTGGGAAGTAGTTTCTTGGTATAGAGAAGCAGGATACAAATCACAAGAGAAATGTTAGTGGACTCAATCACTGGATGTATGTCTATATTCCAGAAAACTACAGGCACAGAATTAGTCTCTAATTTCCTCTCTTCTTAGAATTAACGCCATAACTCTAAAAAGGACCCTAGCCTGAAATTTTAGTTTTAATGAAGACTCTAGAAAATAGTGCAATATATAATTTCAGTGTTTCAACAATAGGTGTTGTCTTTCTCAGAAAACATGCTTCAGATTTGATGTTGAAAATAACACATAATTTAATTTTAAGAGTAATAATTAGTGGAAAAAGTGGAAATGTTTTCCACAGAAGCAAAACATTTATTCATTTTTCTGTTTCCAAAGGAAATATAAAAGTGAAAAGATAGTAAATACAAATTAAAGAGAAAAAAGGTAGCATAAACCATTATATCAAGAACGGTGTGATTGAGTGGTTTTACCATTTGAACTTGGAATTTAGCTTTGCCCTTCTAGCAGTCAAGTAAAGAAGGCAAACAACTGGCAATGCTATACTCTCATTTGACACTCTAAATCTTCTAGTAAATATACACACATTATACTACATAGGACTATATGTATATGAGTGTATTTTGGCAAATAAGAAAATAGATGTACAAGTAGATTGTGCTTTACCAACAGACGCATACAATGAGGATATAAAAGCTCCTGGCTCAGGGAGCTTAGCTTCAGGGTTGGGTTGTCTGAGCCACATCTAATGGTCTCCTATATGCTGGAATAGTCTAGCTGGCAGGTGTATGAAGAAGATAGTCAGGCTCACATCACCTGCAGTTGCCTTCCCATAACCTTTTCTAACATCTGCGGTTTGAAGAACTGTGCTGGATACAGGGCAGCCTTGTCCCTGCTAGATGGTGCTTCATACTGGTATATCTGAAAACTTACTTGTGTTATTTCCTCTGATCTTCATGGTCAACATATGAGCTAAGATGAATGCCGTAGGAATCACTTAACCCAGAGATACTAAATATTTAGCTCTGCATCACATAGCTAGTTGCTCCATGACAAATAAGTGGAAAAACAGTACGTTTTGGTCAGAGTCAGACATTTCAGTATCAGATCCTAAATAGCAAGGCCTTTTTTTTTAAAGAGGTGCAATACGCTCTGACTCTTCCAATTGATTTTTAAAGAGTCACAATTCTAGTCTATTTCTATATGCCAGGACTTCTTAGGAGCAATTCTGTTTAGTTTGTATGCAAAGCATCTTCAAAGTTCGCCAGGATAGAGTTGTTTCCTGTCCTACAGCGAGCTCCTCTACATTCTCAGTTTCTGATGTGAGCACAGTTTGAAAATTTTAGGAAGAAAGTCTTTATTTAGTATCCCTGGTTCTCCATACTCTGTAACTGATCCAAACAATATCCTGTGTTTGGAAAATTTTTCTTTTTGCCTATGGAAAAGAGTTTAAATTTTGCTCGTCTCATTTTGAGCGTAATTATTCATTTCATCTCAGGATTTCTAGTTGAGCGTATATGTGATCACGGAGTGTTTCTTCTAAAGAATCAACCTAATGAAAAAGATTCTTACCTTTTTTCTCTTTGGTATGATGGATGTCAGTGAAATAGTCCTTTATGCTTGAAAGAAAGGTCATTAAACTTCCTCAGAAATCATTCCGTTTGTGAGCGACTTTCCTTGTTTAACATGAAAACATATATTCCTATTCACATATTAAATCTATTCTTCATATGTAGGTATTCATTTATACATAGACTGTTCTTTCCTGTGCTTTTTTTTTTTTTTTTTTTTTGATACCGGGGATCAAACTCACAACCTTCCACCTGCCAGGCAGGCACTTACAACATTGAGCTAAATCCCTGGCCCTTCCTTTGCTTTCTTATTATAATTTTATCATCTCTGCACTTTTTTCTCTTTCTATGTTAGAAGTCAGAGTACACTTGGACTCTGTATTTTGCAAGATAGAGAATTTTCCTGATACATTAAATTGAGGCATCTTCAGAATAGGCCACTATTCAACTTTCAACTTTTAAAGAGTCTTGCATCTAGAGTAGGATCTCACAGTAGAACTCTTTTTTCTTTAAAAAAAAATATAAATATGATACAGAATTTTTTTAAAAAATAGGAAATTAGCTCTAGTTAATACATTGCATATTGTTATCTTAAAAGTAGATGTCTTAAAATTTCATAAAACCCCATATCACACAAAACACCTGAATCCTTAACATGTTTCATGAGGTTGATATACCTATGTTCTAATTAGAGCTCTATTGAATAGAGATGAATCTATAACCAGATTCCCTTTCTGCATATACCCTGTTGTAGCATCACTCATCACAGCTTCACAAAAGACAAACTGTTTTTAAAAGTCTGTTAAATGAACATCTTTGTGAATCAGTAATTTAAACAAAACAACTTTCAACTATTCCCTGCTTCTCTTCAAAGTAATGAATAATTAAAACTAGCCAAATTCTCCTTTTGGAAATGCCCAAGTGTATTTTGTCATCTCACCATTTTCTTGGTACTGTAACTCTTTTCCCAGCAGCGTCAGGGATAGTCAGCTTTACTGAGAAAGAAAAAATCATGTGGACAGAGGGTAGGAGGACAATGTCTCTCAGCCTAGAGGGCTGCTGGACAAGTCTGAGGTGTCACAGCTGAGCTCCAAGAAGGCAGCAATTGGAACTATTTGAGCTTCTGTCTGCCTCTGAGCTACTAAAGGACTACAAATCAACTCCCTTCCACCCAAAGGGACCTCCCAACGGGGACAGCCTTCAAGAAACTGTTTCCAGGGTTCAAGGACATCCTGGGGGGATATCAGGGAAAAGCAAGAAAGCTAACTGGGATCGTGAGTTGAAAATACAGCGCGTGTCTTTCCCAAGCCAACTCTGAAGAAGAGGAAAATGAGAGAAACGTGTATGTGTGTGTGTGTGTGTGTGTGTGTGTGTGTATGTGTTTGAGGGACAATCTTACAAATAATCAAGTCCTCTGGCAAAAAGGAGTACTATAATCATTAACACTGCAAAAAGAAGAATTTAAAAAAAGTATTTAACCTTCTTTATTCAGAGTTCCAAGTGTACAAATTCATGTGTGTATTCAGACTTAACAACACTCAGATATTGTGCCTATAAGTATTAGCCTTACAGAGAAGAATAACTCACATACATCAGTAACTCTGTAAAGTGAATAAAAATATATTTCAGATAGGTGATATCTGTATTTTCAGAAAAAAATTAAGAACATGTATATGTTTTCTCTTATTAAAAATAGCACACATTCAGAAGCATATGAAGATATTCATGAAAGGCAGAAAGTAATAAAACTATGGAAAATACACTGTCAGAAAAGGGAGTAATTACGTCTTTTGGAAGATGTGTGTTACTTCATGGGTGCAAATACTTGTACATTAAGAGATAGTCACAGAGCCAAAGACACACCCAAGACTACAGCAGAAGGTGAGCAGGATCTACAGAAATTTGACATACACTACTCTGAAGGATGTTGAACAATGTAGGAGACTACACTTTGCTAGAATTGGGAAAGACAAGGTGTAGGCAAGAGAGAATAATCTGAAATATGAAATGAAACTCATCATTAAAATAATAGAATTCCTTTAAGACAGACCAGTTACAAAGAACCTAGTTCATATTCCTGGGAATAACTACCAATTACTTATCCTTATTTTCCAATTTGATGAAACTTTCAAAAGGAAACTTCCCCCACAGAAAAATTAGAATAACATTTCCTTCCTTTATAAGTAGTCTCCTAGCTCTTTATTGGCTCTCTGATGATATTTTGTGTTACTAATCTGTAGGAAACTTACCAGTTATTCAATAAAGATTTACTGAGGGTCTTCTAAATGTCAGAAACTTCTGTGTCACTGTTTCTTTGATGCAGCTTTACTGTTTTAATTTTACTGCCTTTAAGTATTTACTGGTTGTTAGGCTCTAGGATTAGAAATTCTTTTATTAAATTATCATTAAATATCAAATAGAAGGTTAGTATCCATTAGGTTGAATTCATCCTTTTGATAGAAAAAATACACGGCACAGGTAATTAAAAATAATGAAATGCAAAAGAGGACCCAGATTTCAGGTAAGAAAAACATAAGGTTTTATTGCTGCTTCTGAAGGTTTGTGATGTTAACAAAGTTTTAAATTTCTCCTAGTTTTACAATCTTCATATTTAAAAGGGGATTATAACTTTAAACCAAAAGCTAGTATTTAGTAGCAATTGCTGTTGCTGTTGTAGTAGGGTCTCAGAATTTTTGTTCACTTTTGGTCCACAGGAATTTGGACAAGTTACTCTTCGTAGGATTTTTTATTAATTGAAAAACTGAATAGTAATAGTATTTATCTTTTAGAATATTGAAATCAAAATGAGTTAATGTATTTAGAATGTTTGCAATGGCATGTGCCATATGAGTGAATGCTTTTATGTGTATTTATATCATGCCTAGCAAATTAAAAATGTTCACAAAAGTTAGTTTCTTTTAAAAGTTTTCTTCTAAAATATACTTGTATATCAGCCTAAGAATTCTTGGCTTTTTGATAATTTCTCAAATATTTAAATGAAATAATGAAGCTATTTCTAGTTAAGCAATTGATGTTAACTGGCTTCTCCATCAAGAGATTGTTCATCTTTCCAGTATTCATTTACAGTGTGGTAGGCTCTGCACTATGCTACTTCTTAAGCAAAAGTTGTGTGTATTTGATTTAGAAAATTTGATAGAAGGAAGTTTTAATTCATCCTTTTAATAGGAAGAAAATGTGGTACAGGTCATTAAAGATAATGAAATGCAGAAGAGAAGCAAACTTTTAAGTAAGAAATCTGTTCGAAAAACTCCTAGACTAAGAGTTCCCAAGGACAGTAACTACCTGATTCATCAAACACAGTGTGCTATATCTAAAATAACTGCTCAAAGAGGAAATTAACCAAGTCTTATTTTATTTATATAATCTGGTAAATCCATAAATTAAATGCAAAGGAAGACAAAGAATAGCAGAAGAACCTCGGCATTTAAATATCTATTATTGCTATCACAGACTTAACAAAAATGTCTTTTCAGCTACTTTTCTGAATCAGGAACCAATACCAACAGAGCATGGTCTCTTTTTGATATAACTGTTTATAATTCCCTGATACAAAATGTCAATAGAACTGTGAATACTTAAAGTGAAAAGAAATTCTGTTTGTTCTTTATTGCTCTCTGTCACAAAAGAAAACAACAGTTAGTTAAGGGTTGTTTTGATTTAGATCTTGAATGTCCCCCAAATCTCATGCATCTGGAAGGTGATTGAATCATGGGGTTGCTATGTTTAACACTGGGCTAATCCACTGATGAGTTCACACTGAATGTGCTGTTAGGAGGCGGGGCCTTGTCAGAAGGGATGAGTCACTGAAGGCCTGACCTGGAAGGGTACATTTTTAGTTCTGGCAAGCCCAGGCAACTGACCATGGAGTGAACCCAAAAGCCAAAACAGCTTCTCTTCCTGTTAATTTCAGGTGTTGAGTATTTTGTCCCAGTGAAGAAAAAGTGACTAATACAATGGTTACATTAAAAAAGTAAAATAGCTAAACTCCACATTTAAGTTTAGTGTGAAAAAGTATAGTGCTTACATACTGTAAAATATATGGCTCTGTGAATTATTTTGAATGAATATGTGCTTACCTTTCATAAGTAAAAAAGAATAACTTTAAGCAAAAAAGTTATAGTTTACTGGGGACACCTATATTTTGTTTTGTGCATTTTGTAATTCTTTCTGAAAATTGTATCTTATTTTCTTTCTTAAGACATAAAATTTTGAGGCAGATCACCATGTCTGAACTTTCTATAAAATGTCTTGTGAACACAAACCTCATAATTTATATTTTCTTTTTTGAGGTCAGTACAGTTTTACTCAACTGTGATTAACAGTGGTGCTATTTTAAAGCAGATTAACTTCATTTACAACGTCCAAATTAACTTGATTACATGGTTTTTTCACGTTCCCTGCTATCTCTATTTGATCAGAAGCAGACCATACTGAATACATATTCTAAACATAAATGAAACAAACAAACAAACAGAAATATATAAAAAAATTTAAAAAGAAAAAAGAAATCTCAATAGTAACTACTAGAACCACAAGCAGTCTGGAAATCAATATTTTGCCCCCTTCTGGCTGGCCTTGTGAATTACAGCCTTAAAGAGACAACATCACAGCTGGCTGAAAGACAAAGCATGAGATTAGAAGGGTCATGATTTTCCTCTGAAAACTTACAAAAAGACTTTCTTTTAGTAAAAATTTTGTTTTGAAAAACTTAAAACCAAAAATCGTTTGAAAAATACTAAAAGATACAAAAAATGAAACCAGTAGAGTATGAAACATAAGCCTAAAGTTAATATGCCAGTTTTCCAATTTTAGCTTGACACACAGTTAATAGAACAGGCACAATTGTTAGAGTAAACATAATTATATCGATAATGACAAAAGGGTAAACATCAAGTGTATTAGGCTAGAAAATGTATTTATAGTGTTTTTAAAAAAATGGGACTTGATTTTTCATTTAATAAAAAGATGGATGGATAGGTAACTGCTGTGCTGGTTCAACTTTGCAGTCAAGATTTTCATGTATTTCTGCATCTAGAGCCTCAGTATTTTGCCCTTTCATCCCCATGTTTGTTACTTCGTGATGGCTGCTGGGGCTCCAGACATCAAATTCAACCTTAAGAAAAGGAAAAGCATCAATGCGTACCATACCTTTCTCTTAAAAAGTGACCCTCTTTAGTGGAATTCTATTTATATTTTATTGTTAAAAATGAAATATGTAGCCACTCCTAGTTCCAAGACAATCTAATTACCCAAACATATGGCAGATAGTTAAAATCATTGCTGGGGTTAGCATGTTTATGGATTTAAATACAGTAGGTTTGCCTCACAGAGGAAAAAATGAATCTTTATTGAGGAGACAATAAAAAATACATGGTTTTTAAAAAGTGGCACCAAGTCACAACACATTTGATTTAAAAGGAAGCACAGGTAGAATGAAATAGACTATTGAGAGAAATCTCTATGAGAAATTTATGAACACCAATTGATGCACTGTGGGAATCTGTCATGCTCTAAGAAGACTGAATCAAAAACACTGTGGTCTCAAAAAGGGAAAAATAGTGACATAACAGAAGTGTTAAAAATAGCATTTGTGTCAGATAACATTGGTCATGACAGCACAACTAAAGACACTTGTAAAAGAGGATTACAAGAACTGCTTCAGAAGGTGGCAACAACGATGGGAGAAGTGTGCAAATTAAGGAAGAATATTTTCAAGGAGATCATAGCAGAGTAACTTTTGCAGTAAGTTGAAAAAAAAATTAAACATTCATAGCTGGGTGTGGGGGCACATGCCTGCAATCCCAGCACTTGGGAGGCTGAGGCAGGAAGATCACTGTGAATTTGAGGCCAGCCTGAGCTGCATAGCAAGTTTAGGATCAGCCTGAACTACACAGGGAAACCCTGTCACAAAACAACAACAAAATTTTAAATATTCACCATGTTTGCCAATCACACCGTCTACATTCAGGAATGCTAAGTTTTCTAAGCAGCTTATTATATTCTCCAAATAGTTACAAGACACTTGAAGTTCTGTTTTTCATATATGTTTTAGAGAAAACCAATTCTTTAATCTTAGCTAAGAGGGATTACTTTTAACATAAATAGCAGATTAAGCTTTCCATTAGAAAATATGTTATACTGATAATAGGAAAATGATAATAATGATGACACAACCATTTATTGAATGTTTACTGCAAACTAATTGTATTACATCCTGTAAGATCTTTCTAGGCTCCACCAAACTATCAAGCTCATACACTACTAAAGGCCATACTTGCTATCAAACTAAATCAGAGAATCAGGATGGGAGCACAACATCCCAGCAGGGCAGCATCAGGGGTTTTTCTTATGAGGAAGGATTCTAAAAGCAATTGTTGGACAAAATTCTGTTATTTAAAACCATAAATGAGGAATGGGGACATGAGATTTGTATAAAGATACACAGTGTGCTTTGACTTGGAATCCTCAGACCCCCTAAACACCAATTATATTTTATAGCATTTTCAGTGGTTTCTGTAATTTCCTGCAAAAGATAGGCTAAGTTATGAAACGAAATGAAGCTATGATTTTTCACTAGGAATTTATAATTCACTTATTATCTTTCCAGCCAGAACACATTTTCCAATCATAGTTAATGTGTATCATATGTAATACTGTTTAGTAAGATTTATCAGATTTCTGAGGGTCAGAACTTGAAGATTAGCTCTACTCTAAATTTATCCAAAGACAAAGAGAAGTTTGTTAATCTTTTGCTCACATATATGTTATTTACTTAATGCCTACAAGTAGATGAAACACATGATACTATTTTCATTACAAAACGTAGAAACTCAGAGGCGAGAAGTAGAATTCTCCATCTATAGTAATACAATTCATTAACAGTAAAGTCAGGCTCAAATTGAAATTTGTTAACTCTAGTGTCTGAATCCCTAACCATGAAATCCATGCCTTCCATAACTGTGGCAGAGAAAAGAATATAATATAAAGTAAGTCCCATTCAGAGAAGCTTCTAAGGTTATTCAGAAATTTTACAAAAATAAGGCAACTTATATATCATTTCATGTCAGATTATTTTTGCTCATTTTATTTTGGACACTGGAGAACAAAAAATGATTATTGATCACGTAGTTTTCCTTGATGCACAACTATTTTCCCCACCTGGAGCCTGGCTCAGAATAGATAGCTGTACACTGACAAACAGTCTGTATTTATTAAAATTTGTTCAATTGCATATTCATTTATTTTATTATTTTAAATATCCCACACTGACTAGTCACTGGATTTGGGGGCTCATGTGCAGAAAATTGGGTAAATGAGCCTAGAATGTGGATGTAAAAATATCTTTAAGCAATTCAAGCAACTTAACGAAACTCAAGGAAACTTGATAGAGTACCTACAATTTAGGCTGCAAGTCTAAATCATCCCACTCATTGTAGAGATATCACGGTCCTGTCTCTGGTTCTCAAATCTTCTCTCTTATTAAAGCAATTTCTAGTCATCTGGTTCTTTGCCCAGGGGAAAAATTTGCAATATTTGGTAATTCATGTAATCCAGCAACTAACTAATTGAAAGAAAGCTGGCTAGAGTGCTGGAAAAAATCTACATAAAAATTTTCTAACACATTTTACCAATATCTAACAACACCGATTAAGTCAACTAACTTCATATCCATCTGAGATATATAAAAGAGAGGCAAACAGGAATTCAGCTATCTTCAGCATTGTAACCATTACTACATATCAACATTTCATCTCTCTTATTTTGACTTTTAGTGGCTATGAGGGCAGCAGAAATAAAGGGTATTTATTAGAGGACATGAATTTATTCTTGGGGTGCAATCTGCTTTTGGGGCATAATATGCATTTTTGAAATTTCTCACATATGTAGAATTTGAGCATATGAATGTTTGAAATTGTTACATTAAAGCTTGTATCAGTTTGTCTTGACATGTCCACCAGTAAGTTGCTTTTCTTTTATCAGATTTTTCTGATTTCTAAAAATCATGAATGTAGTGTGAAGTAGAGATGCTCAAACTGTGAAACAAGAATCTCTAAGAAGTTTCAAAAGTTATTCATGGCAGAGTTACTGTTCAGACATACTTGATCAAGTTTTTAACTATTTTGGGGTACTCTTCGTATTAACAAACCCAAGTGTGATTCTTACATAGTCCAATCTTAGTTTTGAAACCCCAGGTCAAGTTAATCTTTGATAAACTTTCACTTGTGTCAGGAAATACCTAGACTGGATTTAGAGAACCTGGGGATTAATTGATATCTGTGTTTTCTGAAGCCCATTGTGTGATTTCTGGCTGAGTCCCTGTTGACTCTATTATTTTCCTCTCCATCTGCATCTGATATCCATCAGCCTGGGGCATCCCTAGGACAGTGGCACCTGTCCAGCATTGTCTTCCTGAAGGCATCCTTCACTTCCTTGTTTCTCAGGCAGTAGATGGCTGGGTTGAGGAATGGCACAATGACAGTGTAAAGCACAGAGATGATTTTGTTGTGGTTGAAGGTGTACATGGTCCGGGGCCGTGCATAGGTGAAAAGAGTGGAGGAGTAATAGATAACAACCACTGCCAGGTGAGAGGTACAGGTGGAGAAGGCTTTGTGGCGACCCCGGGCAGTGGGAATCTTCAAAACAGCTACAATGATGGCAGCATATGATGACGCCACAGCAATGAGAGGGAGCAGAATCATCACCAGAGCCAGGAGGAAGTCTACCAGCTCTGCTTGCTCTTTGTCAGAGCAGGTGAGGTTGAGGAGAGGGGAGATATCACAGAAAAAGTGGTTTATGATGTTGGGTCCACAGTAGGACAGTCGGGAAATGAAAAGAAGCTTCATCATTGAGCTGAAGAAGCCACTTCCCCAAGAGGCAGCTGCAAGGCGAGTGGCCAGGCTGGGAGGCATGAGACTAGGGTAACGGAGGGGTTCACAGATGGCCAAGTAGCGGTCATAAGCCATAACTGCCAAAAGGACACATTCTGTGCAGGCTAAAGCAATGAAGAAGTAGAGTTGGGTCATGCAGCCTATATAGGAGACTCTACCATCTTGCGTGAGAAAGGATCCCAACAGGTGGGGAACTGTCACATTGATGTACCACAGTTCCAGGAAGGAGAGATGGGCAAGGAAGAAGTACATAGGGCGATGAAGGCTTGGAGTGAGCCAGATGGTAGAAATGATGAGTGCATTCTCCAACAGCGTCAACAGATAGACTGCAAAAAATATGACAAAGAGCAGCAGCTGGAGAGGTGGAGAGGTAGAGAAACCCACCAAGACAAACTCCTCAACATGGGCTCCACTGGAGTTTTTCATGGTCTCTGCCCACATTAGTGCCTGAAAAACTGACAGGAAGAAAACATGTTGAAAGGTGCACAAAACTACTTACATCCTTTCATAGCATATAAATTCTGAAGACAGTAAGTAGTGAAGGATATTATCCATTATTATTATATTATTTTTCCTTCAAGTTGCTGTTTTATCTCCCATTTCAAAGGAGGCATTCTCAAAGTCAAAGACTGTACTCAATAATTAAAACCTTTAATCACTTCAGGTATTTGATGAATGTTTACTCAGTGATCTCAGAACTGACATGGTGCTCTGATTCTGACTTTTTGGTTTTTTGTTCATTTGTTTTAATGCGTGATATGATCTTCCTTCACTTATCATGAGAATACTGGTACACTCCTAAGCCCTGTAGGACCTTTACTAAATATTTGTTGAGTGAAAGAATGAGAGAAAGAAAGAAGCAAAAAAGAAAGAAAGGAAGAAGTGACAATAAGTTGCAGTCTGAGAATTTACGTCTCAAGGGAAATGAACTACGAAAATGGTACCTCAGACAGATTGCTTGAGATATGGTGTACAGCAGTATAGCAGGAAGGAGACTGGTTTGCAAATAATTTATTCACAGTTAAAGAAACATTTTAGTCTAGACTTGATAAGGAAGCTGCATTCCAGAAGAGAATGATTTTTTATACATTTAAAAGTATATTTCAGTACATTGCTTGTACCAAAATTAAACTCTTTCCAGGGTTGGTTTGATAGGTTAAAACATGTACTTCCATCCTGGGTTCCTAGTCCCAGCTAACTGGGATATTGAGGAAGAAGTATCCCTTGAGTCCAGAAATTTGGGGCCAAATTTCAAAAGATAGTGAATCAGTCTCAAAACACAACAAAACAAAAATCTTCCCCTAAAGGAATGCACTGTATTGTGTTTTTCTTGAAACTTCTAAATGTTTCAAAGACTTTACAAAGACTTCACAGGTATGATAAAAATATTTGAGATGGAGACAGTATCCTGGATTATCTAGGTGGTCCTTAAATGTAATCAGTAAGGTCCTCAAATAGACAGTTTGAAAGAGATTTGAAATAATTACATAGAGAAGAAGATGGAGCACAGAGAGATTTGAAGATGTCATTAATCCGGCCAAAAGGTAAAGAATGGGCCCAGAAAATGAAGCTGAGGAAGCAAGGAAAGAATTATATCTGTGAATTTCCAGGCAGCAGTGTCTGGCAAAAACTTTCAATTTAGTTAAGTGATACTGATTTCAGACCTCTGGCTTGTGGAACTGTGAGACAGTAAATTTCTATCACTGTAAGGTGCCAAATTTGTGGTAATCTGTTACAGCAACTATAGGAAACTGACAAGGCTGCAAAGTAGAAGAGGTGATCTTCACACTCCTAGCCATTGTTATGCCCTTCAGGTCTCTTATCAGCAGCACCAGAGAGGCAGTAACCCTAGAGGTCTTCTGGTAAATTCTAAGTCTGACTTAAAGTACGATCATTGTTCAACATCAGTAAGCATTTTTGTTTATGGTGGGACTTAAACATTTTGTGATTTTTGCCTTTAATAAAATTTTAAAGAATCATATACCAGTTCAGTAACTATTTTTAATCAGACATTTATGTAATTTAAAAGACTCTAGTTTCACTGCAAAGAAAGTACTGACCTTTTAATAAAGATATTATTTCATTTTTTCATATGTTCAGTAGAATTTAATGTGAATTTCAAAAGACTACATAAATGAATGTGCCTTTAGAAGATGGGACTCTTTACACCATTTATTTCACTGAATTAAAAATTCATGGCATTATAATATATTTTAGCAATTGCAAGGCTTTTATGGATTTCTCTATATCCATCTATGTGTTTTTGTTTCCTATATTCTCAAGATTCTGTATTTTATAAAAGATTTTCCTCCATATATTACATAATTAGCATACATTTAGCTCAAACAATATAAATATATGACCAATTTTGAGAAAACACATTACACCAATATTGAAAATGTATTAGACAGCTATTTCTAATAATGTAAACTACACTTTTTTGTCAATTCCTATGTGTACCCATGACTAGCTATTACCACAAATGGGAAAGATTTTAGCATTAATTCCATTCTTAGTTTTCGTTTTGAGATATAAACATTGAGAAAACTGGTTTTTATAAGTAGGTGATATTGATGGACCTTAGCTCCAGGATGAAAGTTGTTTTGCTACAGTAATAACACTATATTATTTGATATTTTATTAGTTATTTGCAGAAATGACCCAGGAGTCTATCATCGAAATTACTTTTATTGATCAAGTAGCTGACAACTCACTCAGCTATTTCAACTGTGTTGAAAGAAGCAGTTTGGAAAGCAGTCCTTCCACAGGATACCCTACCCTGCTATCTGCACGGCACTGTTCCAGCCCTCACATTGGCACTGATGGCAGCCTGCATGCTGGGGCACCTCCACACACTTAAGACTCACTGAAGCCTTTCTGTATAAATGGGGACAAATAGTTCTGAAAAGGGAAGCACCAAAGGTAAAGGACACTTTCTCCACCAGAGCCATTTTAAGAAGAGCTCACGAGGGGGTCGAAGATCAGGGAGGTTTTCCTTTGAAATGATTCTTGCCTGAACCTTGGAAAAAATTGTTTTTAACTACAAGTGCTCATAAGACCCATTTTGGAAAACTATGACTCTGTATCAGATACTTCTCTGAGATAGCTTGGAGGGGATGAATGGGTGGTGGTTGTTGGACTCTGAAGGGCAGATGCAACAGAATAAGAGAAAAACTCAGAAATGAGACTGAAAACTTCCAAGAGCCAATTTAAGGGCATTCAGAAACTGCAGAAGACGGAGCCATGGCAGAAAGTCTGCAAAGGTTCTTGTCTTCATCCCTCTGTTCTCAGTAAATCCAGCAGTGCTAAAACAAGATAGACTCTGAATTAGTATTCATGGAATGAGTTTCAGTTAGATTGTGTATAACCTTGGATAATTTGCTTCACTTGGATAATTTAAGGTAAACTACATTTCATCCCAGTTGTAGCACTGCATGAAATTTGGTAGAAATTCTGATTTTTCCAGGGTCAATCATGAAGGACAAGGGCAGGAAAGCTGTTAGAAAATGGCACAGAGAATGGAAAGCAGTCTAGGAGACCCACTGTCTGTTTCCAGAATTTGTAAGGAGCTAATCCTACTTCGCTGCCCAATGTGGATTAAAGTGTCTACTGACTTAATGTCAAACCTGCAAAGCAGGGGGATTGTGCCTAGAGATGCTGCCCACTCCTCAGTGACTTTTTATCCCACTACCTTCCTGGGTTTCAGCTTGCTGTTGAAGGTAGAATTCTGTTTGCTATTCAGGTTGGCCGGTTATTGTCAAGGATTTTGTTCTCCAGCCAAGGCAACTTTGACCTCTGATTTCTGTCAGACATGGTCTCTTTCCCTTTTCTGCACCCTGCATCAAACCTGCCTTCTCTTCCTGAAGTTTCTGATGCATTCAGATCCCACCATGGTTCTGAGTATATCAGTCCACCATGTGCACTGCATTCATATCTGACCACCCCTTTCTTTCCTATTGGCTATAACCTGTGGGCTATGCTTGTCCTCTCTCCTTCCTCCTCCATTAGCACCTCAAAATTTTCATGATATCTGGACTCCATTGTACCATCAGAGCAGCACAAGACAAACGTGGCTGAAATTTTAACATTGGCAGAAGGACATTTTTTAAAAAAGAGATCTATTTCATTTGGCAACTGAGTTCCAGACATAAACACATGGAAGCTTCTTGAGGTTTTCTCCCATTACAGTTTTCCTCAGAACTATCAACATGCTACTCATAGGTCTTTTCAGGGCTATTGATGATATTATGCAGCTTATCACTTGCTTCCCTTTTACCATCAATTCCCCTCATATGCACAGTTCATCACATGACTTATCCTTCCTGTCACCTCAGAGTTCTTCCAGGTGCCACTCTTATCTTCTACCTCTGGTCTTTTGCACTTGAATAAGTAGAATAAACATGAGTGTCTCTGTGAAGACCTTTCCAGTGGGTCCCTCACATCTGCTGTTATGGTAATGCTCCATTACACATCTGTGGGATAATGATGCATTTACCTGAATTTTCCTCCTCAAGAAGAGATACTTCACTCCTCCTTCTTTCCAACTTAGGTTCAGTGCTTTGTACATGATAGCATTTGATATTGATCAAATAAAGTAAAAACTTAGGAACTTGAAAATTTACTATTCCTTGTGAGTCTTGAAACGGTTCGATGAACCTGTTTTCTAAAGTGTCAAATAGGGCCACTGCTGCTGATGGCAATGATGTCCATTATTCCTACATTAATGGACTGTCAGACAATCAAACAGAAACTTTAGCTGAAGGTGATTTGCTCACAAAGTGAAATAAATGATTTATTATTTTTAAATACATTGATGATTCCATAGGTATAAGGAACTGAAATCATGTAAACATCATTTTGAATAACCAAATTGACTAATTGTAGCAGCAAAGTTGTCTGGATTTGTTTCACCTTTACCTCCTGGATACTAAATGAAGCTTTAGCTTTAGCACTTTGCTTAGACTTTAATGATATTTCCCAAGAAGCAGCACAACCCATCCAGATGCCCAGCAGGCACAATAAGCATAGCCCTATACCTAGGCATGTCCTATTCCAGGGAAGATTGATTGTGTTTTGTTTTTTTCTTTTGTTTGTTTCCTTAAATGATTCATTTTATCATCACAATTTAAAGATGTGATGCATTAAAGATCTCATTGCAGAAGCAGAGTATCGGTGAATCAATGACTGAGGACAATCTAGAGTTATTATGGTGACTTTCTTAGTGTCTGTAAAACATATAAAGGAGGCATCATAAAATGTGCTTCTAGGTGTTGGGCACAGAGTGCTTTTCCCGATGCAGACTTAATCCTCACAACAGCCTAATGTGTTAAGCACTTTTATCTCTATTCACAGATGAAATGAAAAAAATGAGTGCTTTTTTCATAATCATATACCTAAGAATTTGTGGCAATGGAAGTAAACAGATAATTTGTCTATAAAAGTATAGTGGCAATATTAGCTATCCAAATATCCTTCATGGAAATAAATAGATACCCATGGATATAACGGGATGGGTTCATTTATATAAAAAAATTGTTTAATTGGCTTCTCTATATAGGGCTGTACAAGTCCATCAATCATGTTTAAAATCTCATTTGAATTTAGTCTTTGAAGATATGGTAGTGATAGGTATGGTTTTGGGCTTGCCATTAGGGAAAGGGGTATGTTATCCCTTAAATATACCAGGATTGGCTCCTGCCTTGCTTACAATTGTCCTGTGCTTTCTGGGACTCTTATTCCCAAAACAATTACTTTCCCCGTCCAACGTCTTTACACATCTATGGAATTTTGCCACATTTTCTTTTAAAAATATCCTTTATGATGTGCAAGTCATAATGAGATACAACTTGAATCAGAATGGCTATTATTTTTTAAAAAAGCAAAAATAGGGAAGACTGGAAAGAATGCAGAGCAAAGGGAACTCTTCTCACTGCTGGTGGGGAGGTAATTTAGTAGTCATTGCAGAAAACAATTTGGAAGTTCCTTACAAAACTGAAAATAGATCTGATCCAGACACCTCACTTTTAGATATATCTAAAGGAAATGAAATTAGCACATCAAAGTGATACCTGTACTCACGTGTTTATTGCAGCACTATTCACAATAACTACCATATGAAATCAGCTGAAGTGTCCACTGAAGGATAATGAAAAAGGAAAATATAGCTATATACATTGGATATCATGTACACATCAAAAAGATTGAAAGTCTGTTATTTGCAGCAACATGGTTAGAACTAGAGGACATTAAGTTAAACGAAATAAGTCAGACTGGGAATGACAACTACTACATATTGTTCCTCAAAGGTAGAAGCTGAAAAGGATGATCTCCAAGCAGAAGAGTAGAATAATGATTACTAGAGTTTACGAAGTATATGGGTAATGAAGGATAAATGACAATTGAGTAACAGATGCCTAAACACAGTTAGAAGTAATATAATCTAATATTTGACAGAACAGTGGGTGGCTATAGTTCACAACAATTCATTATATTTTATTAAAAGTTATAAAAGAAAGCTCAGAGTAATGAAACATCAAGAAATGTGATAAAACTGATAATTAATTTGATCATTACACATTACATGCATGTATCAAGATAACACAGTATACCCCATAAATATGCATAACTATTATATTCTGATTAAAAAGAAAAACTAATAACATCTTGTGAATATTTCAAAAATATTTCTTAGGTACCACAGCCATAGTGTTACACTTATAGAATAAGAACCAGTGGCAGGATACTGACAAAGACAGATTTGGATCATTAAAACTTTTTAAATGCAATCTCATTAAACATCTGGGAGAAGTAAGGAGATTTTCAAAATTACCAAGGATCTGAAAACCGCAGGAATGATGAAGGATCTGAGAGGGTGCAACCTGAGTAAGAATAAAATGTGCCACAGAGGCTCATCCAGTCTTTAGCTGCCTGTCCTCCACGTTCCTTCTCATTCTGTCTTTAGATATTTATCATTAGGCTGCTTACCTGTTGTTTCAGGGCAGGGTCAGTCTGCCCCAGGTACTCTTTAATAGAGGTGATACATCAGGCTGTCCTGTGTGGAGTGACAGGACAGATGTTAGTCAGATGGGCCCTGCAGCCAACAGGGGCTGCAGTAGCCAGCCCTTTTACCAGACCCACACCTCACTAGAGACAGTGCACCTCAGGGGGTATTGTCATGGTGACCTACCTTTTCTGACAAATCTATGGCCAAGTCACCTCAGGGACCATTTGTTATAGAGCACCTGTGTTACAGTGAAGAGAAAGACGAAAGCACAGGTATGGAATGAAGTAGAATAAAGCCATTGATTTGACTGCCTGAATGACATGCATGGACTACTTTTTAGAGATGTAAAGAGGCAGCTAGACATGAAGACTCAAGGCTCAGATTATTCTGAGAAATTGGAACAGTAAAGTAAGAGAGTCATTGGCAAATGAATTCTGACACTCTTTGTTACATTTTGAGGAAGTGTTTGTCACAATGTATCTTATCACTTCTCTACTTTCACTATGTGACAAAGAAATTATTCATCTCTTTTTTTTAAGACTGGAAGATCCAAGAAGAAAATGTCTTTCTTTGCTCACCCTCCCCCCACCATCCCTTTGTGAATAAAACTGGGTGGGAAAGAACACAATGAAGACCTCAGAATAAGGGGCGTGAGGAGGCATGGAATGCAATTAATGTAGATACAAATTTTGAGCTCAGATTTGAATCTACCCTGAAAATGATAGAAGATTTCCTTTCCTCACAACTCTGATTTTCCTGACTGCACATAGGCTCCCTCCCTTGCTTGCTCTATTGAACCTGTCATAAATGAAGTAGGATACTTGCTGGGGTATATCCAAAACTCCTACTTCTGAAAATCTTCAAGCAAGACCAAATGACATGCATGGGAAGTAATATTAGACAAGGGATTTACAGCAGTAAAGGCATTTGTTGCCACTCTTCTGCAATTGTTAGTGTAGAATAATAGACTTATAAATAGTCATGTGCCACATAAAGACATTTCTGTCACCAGTGGACTACATATCTTCTCCCATATGATTACAATGAAGGTGAAAAACTCCTAACATCTAAAAAAATCAAAGCATATGCATTACACAGGTATTTGTGGTGATCTTAGCAGAAACAAGCTTTTCAAAATGTATAGCCTATTTTCATTATGCATAGTCACCTTACTGTGTAATAGCACACCAGAACTTCTTACTCCTAACTACGACTTAGTGTCCATTAATCAACCTTTCCCCCTGCCTCCTTCTCTTCTACTCTTCTCAACCTTCAGTAACCATCATTCTACTCTCAACTTCCATGAGATAGACTTGTTTCGAATTTATAAGCAAAATCATGTGATATTTTCTTGTGCCTGGCTTATTTCTTTTAACACGGTATAATTCAGTTTCATTCACGTTTTCACAAGTGGTGTGATTTCATTATGGGAGCATAGTAGTCCATTTCTGTATTCATTCATAAATTGATGGACACTTAGTTTGTTTCCATTCCTTAACTACCATGAACACTGACGCAATAATCAGTGAGCACAGATGTCTCCAACTCACTAATTTTCTTTACTTTGGATGTACATCAGGAGTAAGATTTCTAGGTAAGGCTTTCTATTTTTAAATTTCTGGGATACTTCCCTACTTCCCTTAGCGGGTATACTAATTTATACTTCCATCAAAACCATGTAAGCATTCCCTTTCTTCCATATCATCACTAGCATTTGACACCTTTTGCCTTTTTTGGTAATATTATGAGTATTTTCAATCCATGATCGGTCAAATTCATGAATGCAGAACCTGCAGATCTGGAGGGATAACTAGATACTGTGCATTTTCCTAGGAACATTACAAGCATTCATTTAGTTATCTCAATAATACAATGCATCTATAATCTGAACTATGAATATTCCAAAAATATAATGGTTCAAGTATGATACAATTTTCTTTCTCTTTCATGTAATTGTGCTAAGCAGGAGGATAAGGGCAAGATGTCATGCCTTTAAGCACTGGAAATACACTGGTTGTTTTATAACAAAGTGTTATGGTTGATACATTGTATCAACTTGGGAAGTTTAGAAGTTTAACTGACTCAGCAGGGAATCAGAATCCTTACTTTGTAAATATCCTTTTCATGTGCAAGAGGAGGGCATGGAGGTGGTGTGAGTGCTGCACCTGCCCTGAAGGGAGGATGTGGCCTGTGTACAATACAAGGGAGGAGAAGAAGATTGTTCTCCCCTTTTGCTCTGGCTGCTGCCTTGAAATGTTACCCCAGTGCCATGCCTCCCTGTCTTGGAGCCAGCTGACTATAGACTGAATCCTCTGCAAACAGTGAGCTAACTAAACCTTTCCTTCCTTTATTTTGGGTATCCGGTATTTTTTTTCAGCAATGACAGAAAAGTAATCAAGACAGAATTTGGTACTGGGAGTGAGGCCATTACTGTGACTGTGCCTGACCATGTGGTATGGGAATGGGTAGTGGGAAGAGTTGGAAAAGGTTCAGAGGTGTCACCTTAGACTGTTCTGCAGGGGAGATTCTGATCAGAGCTCAGGAGACCAGAAGAATTCTGCAGATAGAGATCAGCCTCAGGAGGTTTCTACTGGGAAGAAGGACTGTACTGGTTGTTGGACTCCAGTTGATGTACGTTATGGCTTGGCTGGAAGTTTGTCTGCATTTTGCCCCTGTCCAGAGACTTTTCCTGAGACTAAGATTAAGGGTGGTGGATTGATTAATCTGGCATAAGAAATTTCAAGGCAGTGGAATGTTGAGGCAGCGTTATGGCTGTTGTTGGGGTTGTGAATCAGGAGCAAAGAGCGCAACAGGATTATTTAAAACATTGTGAGTTTGGCAAGAAAGTTATGGACTGTAAAAATAAAGCTGAGATCTTGATTGCTCAGAAAGAATAGAAAAATAAAAAAGATAGCTGGAGTGCATCACAGGAAGAAGCAGTGGGTCCCTACATTTTGCAATCTCAAAACTGCAAAAGTGAAAGACTTTGCTTAAAGAAGAAAACCAAAGAGCACAAAATTCCAGAATGGTGGCAGCCACACCATGTTCCAGAAATTTGTGGTGACATAGAAAATTTGTTCTCCACAATCAGGTTCAGAGTGCTCAGTGATCCAGGTACTCGAGCCCTACAGCCAAGAGCGAGGAAAGCCTGGCTACTTCTCCAGCTGGCAGCAAACCTTGGCAGCATCCTTGTGCCACTGGTTTAAGGTGCATAGAGAATGAATGAGTTCTGATGTTAAAAAGGCTTCCACCCTGATTTCAGAGGACTTGAGAGGCCAAGCAGTGTGTCCCTGATAGGGCAGTGGGTGAAGATGTGAATGTGAAGACAAAGGTGCAGTGGAGAACTCAGGAAGTTTGGAAAAGACAGGAGTGTGGATCATCTAAGGAAAGCTCAAGGACTGAGCAGAGCAAGCCCAAGAGAGAAGCCCTGGAAACTAAAACCACTGGACGTGCCATAGGCGTGGAACCATCCAAGTCCTTTGGTGCTCACAATTTGCCACAGATTGCTTAAGACAATAGACAAGCAACTATAGCACTTAACGTTTGCCCTGCTGGATTTTGGACTTGTTTTGGTCCCAATCCTTCATATTCCCATTTGCACCTTTTGGAATGGGAATGTTTTTCCTGTGCCATTGCAAATTGGAAGTATTTAATTTTGTTTTCATTTCTACAGGGGCTTGCAGCTAAGGTTTGCCTTAAATCTCAGAGGGGACATGGGATTTAAACTTTTCAGCAATGCTAAAACTGTTAGGACTTGGCAACTCTTGCAGATGGACTAAATGC